>OMNR01035461.1:9815-21266 GCA_900303205.1 Mora moro
ATGCAGAGGACCTTCTCCTCACACACACACACACACACACACACACACACACACACACACACACACACACACACACACACAGAGTCACATTATAGCCAGCAACACCATTAAGCCGTCAACGTCGACTTGGCCCTATTGTACAATCACAGAGCATCACAGGGAAGTGTTTTACAAAGGTTACGTTGCTTTGTTCTCTGGAATAGATCCACAGGCTGTAGGACAGGACACATGCCGGTGGCATGTTTTAATTGGGAAACTTTTTCTTCCACTTTCATCATTCTGGCTTCCAAAGGCTTGTTGTAGATGTGATGTCGGGTGTGATTTTCTGCTGAGCTGTATTTTCAATTAGGTCACAATATGTGAATCTTTATTGGGTTGTGTTTTTTTAATACATCGATCAGCAAGTTAAATGAGGTTAAATCTATATTTGGCATGTTTGAAGGGATAGAGGGCTGTCCGTCAGTCTACCAGTATATTCCTTGACCTGTCTTTTTGTTTCGTATTTTTGGGTTAACCACTCGCAAGCAGAAGCGGCTAAGAATACGTATATATAAATGTATCCAGGACACTTTGGGTCACCCCCAAACCACATTCAGAGAATGCCAGTGTCGCCTCTGACCACTGTGTTAGTGTAGTGTGAATTATCCTTGACCAGATTCCAGGACACATTCGTCTGGAGGTCTGACTTGCCGAGTCAGCTCCTCGTTATATCACACTTAAAGACACAAAAGGTCTTAAAGAAATGCTTCCATAGAGCAATCTTTCTGGTAATGTTTTATTCATTTTGCCACTTTTTTTGCGTAATTATTTTAAGTGTGAAATTGAAGTGTTGAAATGAGCTTTGTAAATTAAGTTGTGATAAATAAAGCATCATCAACATCATTTACATGCCAGCATATCACTGGAAAGAAACCAACTCTGTTTAAACTCATCAACAAAATGAGAAATACCATTGTTAACATTATACACCCGTTCCACATTTTTAAAATGGAGCATGAGACCATATAAGGACAGCTTAACACTTTGAGAGAGCCAGCTCTCCTGGTGGAAGCCAACATGGATGCTGGCCTAGTATTTTCATTAAGACTTGGTGTCCCAAAATACATTCAAATGTTTTACCTGGCACTTTGCAAGTAAAATCCAACCACTGAAGAGACAATGACTGTATTGAGTCTCAGACTCAATACTGTGTGTGTGTGTGTGTGTGTGTGTGTGTGTGTGTGTGTGTGTGTGTGTGTGTGTGTGTGTGTGTGTGTGTGTGTGGGTGTGTGTCGGTGTGTGTGTGTGTCGGTGTGTGTGTTTGTATGTGACTGATGATTGTGTTCATGTGATTGTGTTGTGTGTGTGATTTAAGAGTGTGTGTGTGTGTGTGTGTGAGAGAGAGAAAGTTGTGTGTGTGTAAGGATTCTATTACATGTCAAATGATGCAATAACAACAAGCTTGACAGCTTAGTATTAGTATGTACTTAGTATATAGTAGCTTAGTATAGGTATCAGTTCAAATGCTGTATATTGTAACAACTGACAATTACAATAATCCACCGACTCCTTTTCACAATTAATGGTTTGAAAGAACCAAAAATAAAGCATAGCAATGATGTACAGTGATCTGTGGCACACTGTCAAAAAATATGTACCTTGAAGGCTCATGAATTGAAAAAAATATTGTTTCATCAAATACCTATTGAGTTTAACTCAATTAAATAGGTATTTGATGAAACAATATTTTTTTGTGTCAAAATGTAACAGATTTAGTCAATTAGTCAATTATTTACTAATCACTTGTGTAGCGGATTTAATCTATAACAGTTAAAGTTGCACCATACTTGGTATAATATATATGACTGCTCACCAATTTCTTTCTTTTCACAGGCTGTGTTGATCTCGAATCACACTGCATAAGGCCTAGGGGAGTTTCTTAAGGATGACACGGACACACCCACCTGATATACTGGTATCCACTCTATATCAGGACATCATACCATCAAACCCCATCACTGGGCGCTCAATTTCTCTCCACTCTCCCCAGCAATGTGACCTACAAATGATTGACAAACCGGAAATCATCAACAAAAGGCACTGTCGTAGCTTTGACTTCATCGAGTCACTGGATGACCCAAAGACAGTCTCTTCCTCCATGGAGTATCCATACAAGACGACAGGGCATCAGACATCGGGCAAGGATGTCATGTGGAACGGCCTCGACCAACCAGGGCACCTTCACTTATCATCCCCTGACCTGTTCAACGCCAGACAAATCCAGCAGCACACCAGCCAAGATGCCACCAGCCACCTCACCTGGTCCGGTTCGAGGAAGAAGACCCGGTCTAAAAGTGCCCCTCGATTGAAGACCACACTCACGCCAGTGCCCATCTCTGTATCGCCCCCAGGAGCTAGGACAAGGAGGGAAATTCCTCGCGCGGTATCGGACCCCGTGAGGACGGTCGATTCTCATCGCGAGTCCTATTCCTCCAACAGGGCCTATTTGAATGACGTTCACCCCATTAAACTGCAGCCTCACTCTCCCCTCTACGTCTCGGACTGTTTCGAGGAGCAGAAACCGGATAAACCAGCCATAACTCCCCATGTCAGGTGCCGCGTGGACATTAAGCCGGATGCGGCTGTCCTACAGCACGCAGCCTGGCAGGTTCCCAGTGTGAGGGCTGAGCAACCCTATCAGAGGTATTCCCATTCCAGCAGTAGCAGAGGCTTGTATGTACCCCGCCAATTTACCTCCTCACCAACACCCACTCCCAGCGAGTGTTACAGTGGAGATTTCAGACCAGGATTCCACCCTTTTACCACCAGCACGTCCCCTATCTCATACCAGCATCTAGACCCGCACAGAATGCAATCGCCGACATTACCATATCTAACTAGAGAGCAACGAGCCTACTCAAACCCTAACATACCCACTAAGTTTTTCTATACAGAGGACCCTGTCAGATACCCAGTTCATCCATACGCTAGACCATATTTTCAGGATGATCAAGCGAGTCTTACCAGCCACGGCAGCACCATGACCAGTCAGTATGATCCAAGGACTCGCCTGGTGCACACCCTTCCAGTCAGGCCCTATTACACAGAACATTCTACTCTCCGGGAGCCAATGCAGACTGTCTATGGCAGACCCTACTCCACCAGTGAGGCGGGATCCTACTTTTCTCAAACACCGTTATCTAGACATTACCACGGAGATGACCACCGAGGTCATCCATATAACTTCAATGGCTCCAGGGTAATTTATTCAAAGCCGTTCAGCCCCCCCGCTGAACAGTATGTCCCAACAAGGCCATATTACACAGAGGGCCGACGGCACCAGCGGATCCCCCAGTCTTACTCCGATGACTTGTATCGTTCCAGTATATCTGGAGTATCTTCTTACTCTAACCAGTCCTTCATGCATACACCGCCGAGAATAAGGCAAGAGCCCTGGTTTGCCAACGGCTGCATGGAGCCAACTAGACTTGGTGTTGAGGTGAAAAATCACTCCAAGTCTTGGGACAATATTCTTAATCCACGCTATGAAAGAAGCCGGGAACAATCAGTACCCCGTGGACGCAGCTATGAAAACTTGTTTTACCAGGGAAGGCACCCAGCACCCTCTAATGTAACTGCTCAGCCAGTGATTCTTAACCTGTCAAGTTCACCTAAGCGCTATGCTGCCCTGTCCCTCTCAGAAAACTCCTTGGATAGAGGTCTGAGCAATCCTTGGAAGAACACAAAGAGTGGGCTCTGGTTTGTAACTCCAGAGATCACTATAACAGACAATGACATACGGGGTGGCAACAGAAAGCTGCGGGACATTCACTCAGTGAGCTGGGAATCAGACAACGAGAAGGCACAAGCTTCATCTAGAAGAGCAAGTCATCGAGAAGAGCCCTCCAACACAGCAGAAGTAACCAAAGACTTTAAACCCAATAATTTCTCCCTTCAACAGAGTCTTGAACAATTGGACGAGCTGTTAGCTGATCTAGTTGTGGACTACAAACCCCCGACCGGCAGTAAGTCAAGCGAAGGACTTCTGGACCAGCTTAAACACTTGATCAATGAAGATGACGAAAAAGACTCTTCCGGTCTTGAGAACCTAGGATTCCTTAACACACAGCTCCCATCCAGTAAATCCAGCCCAGACACGGTGAAAGACCCTGACAGTGGTTGTGATGGCTTGCAGAGGAGCGGAGATGGATGTTCTCCAGACCACAGCACAGATGACGACAACGACACAATGGTTTGCGCGAACAGGAACTGCAAGCGGATAGAGACTCTGTTCAACGCATGCCTGTACTTCAAATCATGCCACAGCTGCTACACGTTTTATTGCTCACGGAATTGCCGCAGGGACGATTGGGAAACTCATAAAGGGAACTGTTTGTACGGCCGTGTCAGCAGCGTGTGTCGACACACGCTGAAGTTCTGCAGAGAGAGCGCTGAGATCCATAAAGCCTTTTCTCGCCTCGCCAAAGCGGGCTACCTTTCACGCGGCAGAGGCGTCCTCTTCCTGGGTTTCGCTAATCCAGGGACAGCTGACAACTTCCTCCAGGTGGGGCTGGAGTGTCTTCTCATGTCCCCGACATATCTGTCCCTCAGAGAGCTGGACGGCTTCAAGGATAACCTTGGAGAGTACTGCAAGGAACTGCAGCATGCAGGCAACGAATATGACCCCAATGAATGTTTCCTTCTGAACGTTTCGATAGCCGTCGGTGAACTGGCGCCCAAAGGACCTTCTCCCAGGGTTCAAGCGCCAACGGTTCGTAAATATGCAAAGGTGTCCTTGGCTTCCTCCAGTCCGGACAAAAAGCTGTTCAAAAAGGACAGCGAAATGGAGACCCTCATTCTCACACCTCCCCCAGGCACACCTGACATTGATCAGGAGGGGGAAGAAGGGAGAAAGGCAAGAGAGGTGTGCTTTGTCAATATCCAGCGTGAGCTCAGAACCAGAGGAGTGTTCCTTCGCCACGAGTATCCCAAGATCTACACCCAGCTCTGTGAGTTTGTGGAAAGCAACAAGAGGTTCACACCCACCACTATTTACCCCATCGATAAGAGAACAGGCAAACAGTTCATGTGTATGATCATGGCGGCATCTGAGCCGAGAACTCTGGACTGGGTGGGAAGCCCCCATCTTCTAGATGATATTATATAGCTTAACACTATACTTTATATGATGCTATAAAGTATGATAAAGATGTCAGATTCACTTTGTGTACATACTGTGGATATTTCCAATAGTTTTGATGGTCATAGATCAGTTGCTCTCTGTGTCTCTCATGTCTGCCTCAAAACAACCAGAGAAACACAAACTCCCAACACTTGACACAACATGCTGCATTTGCTTTGTTTTGAACATGTAGCACTGAAAAAGAGTTTTTAGCTTGCATGTTGACTGATATTTGAGATCTGATAATGGAGGCGTTCAAAGATCTAAACATGTATATTCTGTGTCTTGGGCGCTATTGTATGAAGCACACATTATGTATAAGCTAATTGAGGCACGGCACATCTTAAATTGCTGCAGTCACTGTCTATTGTTTTCTCTATCAAATGGTATATCCAAAACGTATAATTGTACCTTGTTACAGTGGCTGTAATATTGCAACTGTGCAGTAATAGGCTATTTAGATATTATCTCCAAAGTATAGTTGTATAAGTTATTATTTATCTTATTGCTATTTGAGTTGTTTTGTTTAATAGGAAAAAAAAAGGAATACAATCAAGTCCAGCCAGTTTTATTTCCTACACGATTTTGGTTGGACATTTTTCATCACCTGACCAGAATTGATGTCTTTCTTGTGTATCTCGCTTAGTTTGAAAGTGGCCTTTAGTCAGAAAAAAAACAAACATTTGACACAAAGCAATGTATTAGCTATCTCTTAAATCTTGACTGCTCTTGGCTTAGGGTTTATGATCAGCCATTGGAAATGGATAATTATTTTGCTCAAAGCATGTTATTTATATTCAGGTATTTTAATATCAGTAAAGCTAATATTCAAATTAATTATGTCGATAATATATTTTCATTTGATCCTTGGAAACAAAGTATTTATATTATATATTGAAGTGTGTGACCTTGATACCTTCCCATGACTTATAACAAAGTTCTAAACCATATGCAATAAAAATAAGAAAAACAAAATAGAGCAACCTAATCACATGCTAGGACAAATGCTATTTTATTAATGACGTTGAGAAATTCCTTGAAGCGATGAGCTGCAACGACTGTTTGCACTAAAATGTAAATCATAGAATATGAATGTTTCTAATGTACTTGCAGTTCCCTTAAACAAGGTTGATATTGTGCTTATTTCCATGGTTAAGCTTGAATTTACGGTTGCTCTTTTTCTTCAATATTTATCTTTGTGCAAAACCTTCCCCTCTATTTTGTGATGTTTATAACCCATATATATATATATATATATAATAATAATACAAATAAATGGAATTCAGAGACTTTCCATCAGTTTGTGTTTGTCTCTTCTCTGTTCTCTACCATAGGTAAGGATACGCCAGGTATGCTGTTCAATACAATACATTTACATCCATGATACTTAAAACATCAACAACAAAATGGCAACAAAATTATTCTGTAACTTTCATAACATGATTCTGAAAATCCAGTCTCACCCTCCCCGATAGTTGTATGATATTGTCAGGGGCTCCATTTTGCCTAGGGCCCCCAGAGTCCCTAGAAACTATATTTCTAGGGACTATTGTAATTGCAATACAATTATATTATTAGATATTGTAGATATTATACATACCTAAGTTGCATGTAGTTGACTCATTTCCTTATAGATTATGTCTCAGTATAATATGCCATATGTGCTATGATGATGAGGCACTATAACTTATCTATCTGTTGTAATGAGAATTATTTGGGATTATAAACGTGTGTATCTCGCGCTTGTTAAAATCAATTCCCCCAAGAGAGATAAATTAAATGCAGTCCAACTACTCTGTTATCTGGATCTGATTATTTGTGTGGAGTTTGAGTACAGCCTAGTGGTGAAACGGTGATATTGCTACGTATTTTTGTGTTGAGACGTCACACAGCTTCGGGATTGTGCTTTTAAAATTGAACCGAATGTTAACATATTTATTAAAAAAAAGAGTTAAACGTAAACGATAATGTACCTATATTTGTTTACAAATCTGTATGCTAGATGTATGATCCATCATGTATCATGATCCGTCATGTAATTTAATAGGTTTTTAGTATAGACCTATGTCTATACACTTTAACAGGCATAGAGGCCTTTTAAAGTGGTCATTCAATATTTAAAGTAGAAATAATATTATATATACTGTAGGTCCATAACCTACCAGCATCCTTCAGCAAGATAACTAACCCTACCTGCTCCTACATGGCATGCATCACAATGTACTGTGAGTCGCTTTGGATAACATAGTAAGTATATCTACATGTCTGGTTGGTTTTAGACAAAGCCTTTCCAGTCCTATTAATGACAGACCTCAAACCATACCGTTAGGTAATGACAGGTATAGAGGGTTACTTAGAGAGTTAAGTTAGCTGCCTGGCCCCTGGCCACTCACCTGGGTACAAGGTCAGTCTAAATGAGGCCTTCTCCACTGGCTGGTCCCAGCCATGGACCATATGAAAGAAGTCCCAGCAGGGTAATGTTCTCTACCGACTGCTCTTCATATAGAGGTCTCTGTGTTCAAGGTTTATGGGGCTGTTCATCTAACGCCTCTTCGCCCTGGGAGACAGGAGTGACAGGAGAATAAAACTCTTGGTGTTGTAATATAAAGGGAATTATTAAACCACTCTATCTCTTCTGCAGCCACATAGGACCAAGGATATACACACAACCATGATCACCAGCAAGCGTTAGGTTGCACTGTCGATGGAAAATGCAAATATATGAAATATGAGTCAAAACATACAAAATAAAAATGTGCATATACTTACATATATATATATGCATACTGTACATATTCATTGTAAGTCATATCTTCACCTTTGGAACTTATAAAAGTTGAAGAATAGCAGCCAACTTCATATATCTATTCAATATGGCCACTATATGTGCATCACATATATAAGGAAAAAACAGTTAAGTGCATTTTATTATGTCATTATTTCCATTGTAACATAAATACGGATGTGTCTGTATTGTCAAATGTATGTGTATGTGAATCACATATACATTCATACACATACACATACACATGTGAATGTCATCCAACATGTGGATCTCTAATTGTCATGTCAATGAAAAAAACACCTCTCTCAAAGTCAAATCTTCTTGCAGTAAATGCGTTCCCTATCTCGGCCATGCTAGTGAAAACTGGGCCCTATGGCATTACTTGAGCACCACCCACAACCACAACAACCACAATCCTTAGTGGGGGGGGTTATATTGTCCGCGCGCATGCCGAGTGCGCACGTCTCCTCGTGATGACAGCGGATGACAGCGCGCGCCTCTCGACACTGCAGAAGTCGGTGTAGTCGGTCGGCCTGATAACTCCTGCGGGGTGAACGTACTCAGCGGTCTTTGGAGAAACTGCGGGCGTCTACGACACCTTACCTTAACTCGGTATGTTCGCGGTGCGCTGTTTAGTTGGGATGGATTTTTTTTGTTCATTGACCACGGGCTTGTAGGGCTAAGCTAGTGGAGCTAGCTTGTCTTGTTTTGGCTAGTGGCTGTTAGCGAGCGGCGCCTCGGTAAAGGTTAGCATGGTTTGTTTCAGGTAAGCGACCTGACACACCGTAGTCGCTCCACCGTGACGCCGGCCGTATTCACAGGTGTGTCCCCGGCCGTGTTCACAGGTGTGTCCCCGAGTGGCACTACTACTACTACACCAGTTTCCAGGGCGTTTCGAGGCGTGTGTTGTTTTATCTGATATGCTACAAGAGTTTGCTCGGGTTTGCAGGCTCAGCGTTAGCTGTTTGTAGCTATCCGATGTTTAAAATGAACTGGACTGGTTGAAGCTAACGTCGGTTGTTCACCTGCCCTCCGATCAGTGGGACTAAATACAAACTGGCAGCTTGGATCAATACAATTTGAAAAAAGTGCGCATAGCAAATATTAACATGAAAATGCGCAGATTTGTTTTTGGTCTGCGCAGGGTGTCTTCGTGCGAATTAGGTTCATTTAGTATCCCACTAATAACTTGTATATTTCCTCCTAAAGTTGTGGAAATGATAATTTCTACACGATTAACTGCTGAACAATTATACAAGTCTTTCTGTATCGCCTCTCATTCTCGAGTTGGCCTGTGGCTGCACAACTGTCACTGACAACATGGTGGACCTCTTGTTGTGGTGCTTGTTTAGCCTGGATCTCTAAAATGGTACTCGATACCTAGACTTGGGTATGTGTCCTATTTTCTTAGGTCTATGTGACCGTTTGTGTTAAACAAGACAGGTTTAAGGACTCCAAAATATACTGCCAACCTGACTACTTTAAGATAACGGTCTGGCTGTGGACGATCCCAGTAAGGCAGCACTCCCACATAATGGTTGCATAATATAGTCAAGGCTTCTACTAAAATTGCCAGCTATATTCTAAGCACTGTTTTGTCAAAGCTGCTATTTAAACTAAGCTTTGAATTCAGCCAGAGATTTTTCTAGATCTGGAGTCTGACATACACAATGAAAAGTCAGTCAATAGTACCTTTTCCATTGCTAAGACCAAAATCCCATAGTGGGAATTTAATAGTTAGTGTTGGCAGGGGTTATAGTAAATAGTCAAGTTCATATCATAATATGTGGATGTCTGGTACTCTTGTGGATGGAGTGATTTACAGGTGGTTTACGTCATGTGTTTGTTTTGAATGTATCATGTGGATATACAAATGTCAGGTGTTTTGTCTGGTAATAGATTCAAAAGCTCTTTTTATGCTTTATTGATCAGTCTCTTCAAGAGACAGAAAAAGAGCGAAGGAAATGACAAAGGAAAATCGTGGATACTAGTGTTGATGTATAGTTAAACTACCACCATCACTTTAGATAGCTGATCATTTCAACCTGCTGATTATATAAAATAGTCCCTGCACTCAAGTGCAGCATTAGCTATACACAATGCAGGGTGGCCATTTGTCCATCCATGACAAACCCATTTATTTTCACTTCGTATTGCAGTGTCCATTAACATCCATCTTTTATGATGGCATGTGATGTACACTTGCAGATGCTGTTTTTTCTGATGATAGGGGGCAAGACAGCGTAGTGGCTTGGGTGTCTGACTCGCAGCCAGAAGGTACTGGGTTTGAGCCCCACTGTCCTCAATGTACCGGTAAACATACTTGCCCAATCTCTACCTTTTCACTGTAAGTCAGTTTGGATAAAAGTGAAATAGTACTAAATAACAAAATAGTTTACATAATCCAAATGAAAATTGTGCATTTTTTTCTCTTTAAGATTAAATATTTGGTCCCATTTGATCTAATGGTCTCATCAAGGCTGTGCTTTTTTTTTTTTTTTTTTGTTTTTGTTCTCACTACTGTATTCTGAACCTGTGAACAATGTCACACTATCACAACTTTCACACAGTGCTTAAAGCCCTGCTTTCCACTCCAAGTTTTGGTTTAGCCTATTTTCTCTTCTGCTTTAAAGTTCCTCTACTAGTCCTCCCTGTGGCTGACAACACACAACATAATTTCCTATTTTAGGAGGCACCTGAAAGGTTTGGATATCGAAGCAGAATGGTTGGCTTCTTGGTTTTGTTGTTTCAGTCTTCTTAAGGTCTTTTCAGTTTTGTGAAGGAATGTGCTTGTTCAACAGCTTGCGTGTGCATGCAAGTGATCTGTCTGCTTGTCATCTCACCTGTTCACCTTCTTATGATAACAAGAGTAATGTCTTTACATTCCTTTGTCTGTCTGTCCGTTCAGCTGTTGATTGGATATTTATGACGACGCTGTTTGCAGACTGGTGTCCATCTATACACAACTGTAATATAAACATTCTAATCTGAAACGAAAGCTTGATACACTAGGAATTAAATACATGGCCTGTATCAAATCTGCATAACATTATTCCATTTCTCATGCATATGAACTGTGATGCTGTGCTTGTGGAGCTATAGTCCAATCGCAGTCCCAGAGTCCCAACTCCATAGTCTGGTTTGCTTGTCTTGTATAGCAGCCAACCACAAAGAGGTCTTTTGTGTGTTGTGTTCTTTGGGAAATCATTGCAATTTCATGCATTCAGTCTGGTTTTATGTCATTGCTGTGTCTTTTTTGTGAAAGGAGAAAACATGATTTGCATATTCCAGTGTGTTCAGAGACACCCTTGGCTTCATTGAAAAGAAGTTTGAGGGATTGAGGCCTTTTGGTATTGTTGACACGTCAGTGGCTAACTCTTGCTGAGTCCACCAGTTTTTTTGTATGATGCAAGTGTCATGTGTGAGCTACGAATCTGCCAGGAATCTTCAACAGGAAACCAGGCATTTTCCTGTTTCCCTCCCACTTTAACTTAAAAAGTACAAC
>OMNR01035474.1:4704-15125 GCA_900303205.1 Mora moro
TTCACACATATATATATATATATATATATATATGAGATAACAAAATATCTTTTGTTTGTTTCCCCTGCCTGGTGTTTGTGCCTGGTTGGAGCTAGAATTCAGTATAGTTCTGTCATGTTTCTTTTATTGATCCTGCCTGAACATGAACAACCTATAAAAATGTAAAATGCTTGTGTTTTGCACACCAGTTTGAAACTAGGACTATGTTTTGGCATAAAGCCCAATATTTATGAGAATACAGGGGGCAGGTTATAGTTAGTGTCAATGCAGCACTGTTTTAATTTTACATGCATGATTTGAATTATCTTGTACAACATTGCTATATTACAAAACTAATGAACTATGATGAACTATGAACTTGAGATCACAAACTACATCAGTATTAAAATATGTATTTTAAGAGTCAATACAGATTGATTCATTGTATTGGTAAACAAAAAAAACTGGGGGTAACTAAAGTGGGTACATTTTGAGTATCAGATTTCTGCCATATGTGGTTAACTTTTAACTTTGTTGTTTTTGTTTAGGTAATCTATACCTCATTTGGCGGCTCGTCCAAAGGGCTTCACTTCAACAATCTGATTGTGGGCTTGGTGCTTCTCACCAGAGGGAGAGATGAAGAGAAGGCCAAATGTAAGTCCCAGAGCAGACGGATAGGTCTATTTCACAGAGCATCAATTAGCTTGCATGTCTGATGTAAAATAAGTGTGCTTGTGGGAGTACCTTTATCAAAGTGCCCGGTGTCCACTGCTTGTATATCCTATTTGATCATGTCTCATTTTAATACGTACACACAGTTGTATTGCAGGAAGATTCTAAATATAGTAAAGGTCTGCATTCTTATGGTCATAAATACACACTAAGTAAATTGTACATAATATATATATATATTTTTTTCTTTTGTCAGACAGCAGCAGCCAATTCTGTATACTGCTGGTGTCAGCATTTGATTTTTTTTCCCCAGTATGCTACACAAGACACCTTATAGAATTAACTGAATGTTTCTAAATAGAACTAAACTAATTATCGCAGTACAATTAATTTTGTGAATGAGTTTATTTAATATTCATTCTGAGGAACATGCCACATGCCTGCTAAACATCATCATAACAATGTATATGGCAGCGTCTCAATTGTTAGCTTAGACCTTTCATCTTACAATCCTCATATGTGCACAGTATAATGTTGTTTTTTTTACAACAAAACGTGGATGGTCTGTTAAGCTCAACATGTTGGTTATGTTCATCCCAAGACCCTCTCTCTTTGAATTAATGATCGGGATGTTTTTCAGTTTTGTTAATGTTATCGGGACTGCCAGTGCTGTAGCTTATGTACCTACCAGCCTGCTTGTCTGTGATAAGAAAGACTGAAATGTTTCTGTGTCTGTGTGTGTGGGTGTTTGCAGACCTCTTCAGCCTGTTCGCCAGCGAGCAGGGCGGCTATGCTGCCAGGGATGACATGGAGGCGGTCCTACGGATCTTGGACGGGGAAGTCCCGCCCTCTCTCAGGAAGTGTTTTAGTGAGGTCAGTTGAAAACAACCTAACCCTTACCTACTCAATGAATGTGTCTAACTTCAACCCAATCCACTTAGAAGCTTCTCAAATCAATAAAAAGCATCTGCTAAATGATTAAGTAAATAGTACATATCATTCAGAAATATATTGACAGCACACAGACGGCGAATCACAGGTCTTTATCGAATTTTAATTGGTAGTCATTTAAAAAAAAAAAGTTTACATTTCGTAACAGTGGAGAAGGACTGATTAAGAAGGAGAATATGTTTGCATATGTCGCGTTTCTTGGAAATGTTTATGTTTATACATGCAATTCAGTATTGACTCTCTACTCATTCTTGATGTAGAAACCATATGACTTGTTGTTGTAGATAATACGACTTGATCCCATTCATATCTTTTCCCCATCTCAGGGTGAGAAGGTCAACTACGAGCGCTTCAGGAACTGGCTCCTGCAGAACAAGGAGGCCTTCACGTTCTCCAGGTGGCTGCTGTCCGGGGGCGTGTGCGTTACCCTCACCGATGACAGCGACACGCCCACCTTTTATCAGACCCTGGCTGGCGTCACGCACCGTAAGTTTACTTTGGCATTACAGATTTCAAAGTGTATTGATAACTGTAACTGCAGATTCAAAGTGTATTGATAACTGTAACTGCAGATTCTAAGTGTATTGATAACTGCAGATTCAAAGTGTATTGATAACTGTAACTGCAGATTCAAAGTGTATTGATAACTGTAACTGCAGATTCAAAGTGTATTGATAACTGTAACTGCAGATTCTAAGTGTATTGATAACTGCAGATTCTAAGTGTATTGATAACTGCAGAGTTCAAAGTGTATTGATAACTGCAGATTTCAAAGTGTATTGATAACTGAATCTGCAGTTATCAATACAATTTGAATCTGCAAATTGTATTGATAACTGTACCAAGCATGCTCACAACCCAGAACTAAAACCAGCATAGGAGCTCTGATTCCAATGCGTTACCGCAGGGGAAACATGACAATAGTGAATATACTATAAACCTGCACTCACTTCATTATTTTAGCAGCAAAAGGTTGTTCTAGTCTAGGAATAAGGTCTTCTGGTCTATATTCTATATGGTGTTGAACTAGCTCCCTGATGGGCACTCTGAAGTACAGCGTCAGCAAGCTTAACGTATCCAGAGGCTGCTTTTATCCTCTGCGTTTGATTTTCAGGGACATTTTGTGCATTGCCTCGGCATCATGCTTTTGTTTTGTTTCAAATATCGAATTATATAGTTTTGAGCACCAGGTACATTTTCTAGTCATACTTTATATTTTATATATATTTTTAGATGGGTGAAGACATGGTGTGGTAAATATTTACCATTGAGGCGAACAAACACAGACCATATGTATATTTTATGCAAATATGACCTTGTATGTAAAGCATTTTTAGACAGAAATCCTTTGGTTACTTAAACAATAGCTCTATGGTTTCCACCATCGGTAAACATATCGCCATGCCAACTGATGGTGCTAACATAAATGCAAATGTTCATGCATTCATTATACTCAGTATAATGTAAATTCAGTTTGTATTGTTATGTGTGTGTATACAAACTTTATGATAAAATCATATTATATTAGTTATATTGCATACAATTCAGTCATGTTGTATGTATCCATTTACTGTACTCATATTTGACAACATTTGGAAATGGGCTAGCCTAATATTCAGCTTTTTAATTCTAGAAAAAAAAACTTGACTTAGACGGTAGCTCACAGACTTGAGACTTGACTTGGACTTGTGAGCATCTCTGAAAACACATTATATATCGGCCATCGGCCGCCTTGCTCTCTAAATATGGGCATCTCCATCGGCCATTGAAAAACCCATATTGGTCGAACACTACTAAATATGGCTAGTCCTATTATTTTCTCATGCAAAGATGGATTTAGGTAAGATCATTAGGTAAAGCAATCTTGGGTAATCTTGGAACACCTTTTACTCAACACCAAGTTAGAAGAAGCTCAACATTTGTTTCACCTATGTACTGTATGCAAAATGGGAGATGATTGCCATGACAAGATCATTCCTTTCATTTGCATTTTTCCCTCTATAAAATCCAATGGCTTGTGCATCTGCTAGTGTGTCAGTGAGTTGTCCTTCTATGCCCTCTCATCCTCTTCTGCCCACTGTCATTTCCTCCTCCCACTCGTTCCACGCGTCTTGGCTGAACTCGCCAACAGGGAGGGAAAGCAGCTGTCTTGGCCTCATCTCCTTCTCTTTGTCTTAGAGCAGCATCCGCTTAGCACTTAGATAGACAAGATGGATGAAATGGATGTCAGTGTTTGATTGTTATATGGGTTAGGGTTAGCATTAGGGTTCAAAAACAGAATGGAACCAACAGCTGTTTTTTTTATCCATTGACTGCTAGGGGTGGGACAAAATATCGATACTGGTATATATCGTGATACTCCCTCTTGCGATACGTTATCGATACACTGGTGCCAAATAGCAACATTGTTATTAAAACATGCTGGAGCTCTTAACGGATCCCCGCATTAAGCCTGTTACCATTTTGACCAGAGTCACTACTTCATGACTCCTCGTGCTGGGGCTTGTGTGTGAATGAGGGTAAAGTGAACAGAAGTTAACTAACTTAGTGAGTGAAGTTGACATTTTATATAAAAATTATTCAGTTACACAGATATCATGATGTATCGTAGATTAATTGTCTTGCAATGTATCTCAGAATGGCTGTATCTGGGTACCATCGTTACCGTGGGCAACGTATTGTGGTGGTATCGTGGGTTACTCTGTGATTACCACCCCTATTGACTGCACCTTTAAAAGTATTCATTATTAAATAATTGACACACTGTTTATAGAAGCGGATATTCAGTTAAACTATTATGTCCAGTTGTTTGATTATATTGCATTGCTTTTCATCCTGTCCTTTCAATTTGTAAGCGCTGTAGGCAAATTCATGTTTAATAGATATACATGTGTACTGCCATCTAAAAACTGGCACTGTTACCTTTTGTTAACACGTTAACAAAAATACAGTTGTATGAACAAGAGAAGTCACCACCAGCAATTCAGTAGGCATGAATTTCCCTATGGAAAGGTCTGTATTACACAACTGCTGTTATGAACAAATAAGCAGCTTCGCTTTTTAAACAAACCTGGAGTGCCAACAGAATACCATTTGTTTTGCAACTCCCATAAACGTGGTGCTCAGGGTGGCTCCATGTCAAATGACATATGAAGTGGTAATGTAATTATTATCCCAAGAGTCAAAACATAGACCACTGTCCTGTTTTCTAATGTTGGCCACCCTAAGGAGCTGGTTGGTTAAATCCGACCGACCTGCCTTTGATCCTCTATTGACCTCTGGTCAAGTCCTTTGATCTGCGGCGTCTCTATTGACCTCTGGTCAAGTCCTTGAAAGCATAACAAAGACTGACCTTTGTTTTCGACATATTTCTGTGCCAGGTTATATTGTCGGATATGATGGTACAAGAGTTTGTTTTATGTATGCCATTAATTAATTTTGGATATAATGAAACTAATATACGTTTTTATTCAAATGAAACACAATTAATTAAATCTTTCAATATACCTTAAACGCCTCTTGAGGCTACATCCGCACAGAGCTTACCAAAGCACAGGTCCCAATGCTCAATCACTTAATAAAGAGTGACTCAATCACCACAGATCTAAGGCTCAAACCTTACCATCTACCAACATGGCACACAGGGATTCAAATAGGGGCATTTGAATGGGTACATTTAGCATGTTTATCCTGTGTCATACAAGCCAATCACTGATCCTAGAGACCTTCTTTAATCTGTCCTCTTGGTTCTCCGCTTATCCTCTTAAGTGTGTGTGTGTGTGTGTGTGTGTGTGTGTGAGTGTGTGTGGCTGTATGTAAGGTATATACTGCTTGTTCATGCTGCTTCCTAGAAGCTGGATGGTAGACTTGCTCGCTTGGTCCTCAGACACATGGAATATTTTACTTTTTAAGGGGACGTGTCAGAATATCGCCGCGGGGAAACCTCTTGGGTATCACAGGATCGGGAGGACTTAGTCAGGGTTTTCCTCTGAGCTGCCTTGACAAGGAGTCTCTGCCAAGACTTGGCAGCACTTCAGCTAGAATGTCCGGTGGATAATGGTATGGTACCTCTGCTGCCACTCTGAAAGAGTCGTACCTCTTGGTAGGTATCCATTAGAAACTGAAAAAAAGAAAACATGGTGTTCAAAATTCTGTATATGTATAACTACTATTTTTTTGTGTGCAAAGAAAAAAAAATCATTGGCATGGTCTGACTTTTGTGGCCCAGGGTGAAAACAATTGCAGTATGTCATTAGAACACTAACTAGACTACTGCTTGCTGTTGGGTTCAAAATCATCTGCATTTATCGTCTGGTAGCATCAAGTCCAGTTGGGTCAAATTAAGCAAAACAGTTTGGTGTAACTGTACACGGCCATTTAGTAGCTGCTGTAGTCCCGAAAGGTGAATGTCTTCAGAAGCCTGTGGCACTTCCAAAATGGATGACAGATAACCAGGTAGGAATCCATAGTTTAGGTCAAGGGTTTTATAGGTTAGCAGTCACAAAGGAGTGCAGCCGGCATAACTAATGTCCCAGCAGGTATTTATTCCCCCTGTTGACTTCCAAGGCTCCTCGCCCCTGGTGTCAATAACATGCCAACTGTGTTGTAGAGGGGGGTTTGATAAATGGATATTCCAGTTCAGTGTGAATACAGAGCTTGCATTGGTAACGTTGCTGTCATCTGTAGTGCATGCAGCAGAGATGTTTTCTTTTCATCTGGAATTAGTTGGGTTGACCGAGCAAGCCAAAGATGGTTTTCCAAATGATGTCTTACTCCATCCCTAGCTTTCTCTGTACTTCCAAATTATTTACCATGTTTACGCCCAAATGATTTACTGTGTGTACTTCCAAATTATTTACCGTGTGTACTTCCAAATGATTTAGCCTTGTTATTTTATCTTCAGGGTACACACACACATACACATGCACATACACACTGTGTTTCAATAACTCAACATCGATTTTCATTCATAACTGTGTGATGGATGAATTAAATAATCAATTAATCACGACAAAGCAGTCTTCATTTTTAGCAAAATGGTTGAAACTGAGGTCCCTTTTTGGTAGAAATCTTTGGCTTTTGATTCGTGTATCTGTTGTTTGGCTTCACGCCATAGGCTCAGTGGGCTGTCTGCGTAATCCTATTAGCTAAAGCTGTAGATTTAGCATGTAGAAAGGGGAAAGGAGGAAGGGGGTTGACTGGTTCATAGGCCATGGCAGATCCTTCACAGGCTATATTGGCTTTAGCGCTGGCACACGGTTCTAGGTGGACTCATTGTCTCAGCCTAATGTATAGTAGCCTAGCCAGCATTAATTAAGCTGCCCACAAGGGTGACGTCGCAATGTATCAGATGACATGTTTACGCTGTAGAAATATTTCACTACTTGTTTTTGACTAGAACTGTACATATATACCAGCCAATGTAGTATTGAAGGATACCATTTTCAATCCTTTAAAACATTTTTTTAATAAAGTATAGCGGCAGTTTGGAAACATGAGAATGTAGGCTAAGACCAATAATTGAACACCCCATTAGAGCCGTTTAACAGGCTCAATGAAAATCTAGTTTGGCGTTTGAACATGGTCATGTTCATAACAACTTTTTCTTTGATAGCCGATATCTCACGCAGCATCTGTGCATCGCCTTAACCTCGTTCAGTGCGTCATGCAGTTTTGATGTAATTTTCCGGAAGGTGGTGGAGCGACAAGCCGGTCTGAACTGATCCATAAGCCCGTCCATCACCGTGACCACCACCACCACCACCGCTATGCTGATTCATGTTTTCTTTCACCTCTTGCAGTCGAGGAGTCTGACATCATCGATTTGGAGAAACGCTACTGGCTGCTCAAAGCCCAGTCTAGAACCGGACGTTTTGACTTGGAAACCTTCGTCCCACTGGTCTCCCCTCCCATCCACGCCTCACTGAGTGAAGGTAATGAAGGACGCGTCTGTGGGAACATTAGTGATAGTTGTCTGTTGTTACTGAAATCTTCAACAGTGGTGTATGCATAAAGCCATTGGCAAACATGTGCATTAGGTGTGTCGTGCAATTGTGCTTTTTGTATTGTTCAAAAGTTATGCCTGATATGGCATGTTCTACGTTGATACTTACCCTCACTTGACCAACTGTGCAGTAACCACATGATTGTTTGGTTTGTCACGTTGTTTTGCAGGCCTATTTCATGCTTTTGATGAGAACCGGGACAATCACATTGACTTTAAAGAGATCTCTTGTGGTCTATCTGCGTGCTGCAGGGGGCCCATTGCTGAAAGGCAGAAATGTAAGCCATGCTTTCTTTTCAAACTGTCAGTAATAGTGAGTTAGGGTTTGTTTTATTTATTTATTTTTACCAATGAATATAATTTAATCTTGGAAGTGAAGTCTTAGTGCTTTATTGTTGTTGTCTGACAACAGTCATAAGGGGACATAAGCTGTGGATTATTTATTGTGCAATTGCATTTGCCATTTTATTCTAATTTCAAGCACTGATATTTAATCCATCGGTGCTTGAAATTACATTTAAATTCTTGAAATGGCAACATATTGCAATTTCTACTAATGCAGTTGAATTCAACTTGGCTGAAATATAGTTCTTGATAATACAGTCTTGTAGCCATTGGCGTCAACAAAACTGAGAAATATTTGTTTTGACATATTGTATTGTCCAACCCCATGGCCTTCACCATATCCATCTCTTACTTTCTCTCTCTAATAGTTTGCTTCAAAGTGTTCGATGTGGACCGCGATGGTGTGCTGTCCCGCGACGAGCTCCATGAGATGGTGGTTGCACTGCTGGAGGTGTGGAAGGACAATCGCACAGACAACCTCCCTGTAAGAACCCAGAAAGTCCCATCCACACAGTGATCATACTAGACTTTGTACTGCAGTTTGTTTGTTTATTCATTCCTAACCCTCCTTGAGAGATCATCAACCCATCCAGGGCTGTTATTTTGGGGTGGTGACAGAGAGCTTAGCATATGACTGCAAAACAAATATTTTCTGTGTAGATGTCACTAGGTGTAATGGGTGTAATGACTATATTGACTCTATTGACTATATATATTGACTTGAAATGGTGACACTCTCTAAAGCTGCAACATTTGATAAACTGGACACTGATAGGATACAGGTAATTTGATCATCCACGTGGTACCTCTCCACTGCTTGATTTTGAGTGATTTACCACCAACACCCATTTATTGAGGTCACTAAAAGCACAGTGAAGGTGCTGTTTGTAACTTCTACCAAGTGCATTGGGGAATATCAAGAACAAAGGTCAGTCTTTGTTTCAAGGACTAGAGACCTCTTGGTACTTTGGCTTTTATGGCATAGCCGATTCAATAGCAGATCAGTTTTAAGTCATGAATTACCTTAAGTCTTAATATAGCTTTCTTTTATTTGGTGAATGCTGCTAGGCAGCGCTCTGCTATTGTTATACTTAGGCTTTATTCTTCTTTTCACTTGTTCACTTAGAGACTCCATTCAAAGTGTAATATGTTCATCTTGGCTTTATACTTAATTATATAAAATATTCAACTTTTAAACATGACATTTTATAATGGCAGTCAATGGGCAGACTGCACGACTTCAACTACTTCAGACTTAACAACTCGGTCAATTTTTAACCTTTACACTTCGTTCAAACATTTAACAAATCACCACTCTTTATACTTATCAAAGCAGATTTTAGATATATTTTATACTTGTTGAGATTCAATTAGTTTTATACAATTTGCGCATATTTTCGCTTCGGCTCATTGACTTCCGCCGGAGACCATGCAGCCTTAAAAACGTCAATATTGCACCTAGAAACACAATGTACAGCTTAAACTGTTATAATGGTTCTTGTTTCAGTGGCGTTAAAATAATTAATTGAAAAATGCATCTGCCAGAAAGCCTTTAGGAAGTGTCACTTTTAGACATGGTTGACTTATTGTTGCGGTGGTTCGGGTTTCACTGGCATTAAAATAATTATTTTATCCTTGTTGAGATGCAACAGTTTTAGTTTTATACCTGCTTCGTATACTTTTGCATAGTCTCATAGACTTCCATTGAGCCCTTAAATGCTAATGCTACTTAAAAAAACCTTTTGTGTTTCTTTTTCACGTCATGCTATCTACACAAACGATATGTAATATGAAAGCTTAGACTCCACAGATTTAAAGCTTAAACTGTTACGGTGGTTCTTCTTTCAGTGGCGTTAAAATAATTAATCAAATTAATAATTCATCTGCTCAAAATCTTTCTATCAGAAAGACTTTAGGAGGTCAATAGTAGTATGAAGAGCTTCATGTACGGAGGAAGTTGTGGTGGAAGAATGGGTTAAACATGGCTGTCACCCAGAAGACCGCAGTGTTCCGTTTAATTGTTATTATTTTCAGTCACAGTTAGGTCTAGGCAACACAACTACTTGGTTAGGTTTAGACAACACAACTACTTGGTTAGGTTTAGACAACACAACTACTTGGTTAGGTTTAGACAACACAACTACTTGGTTAGGTTTAGACAACACAACTACTGGGTTAGGTTTAGACAACACAACTACTGGGTTAGGTTTAGACAACACAACTACTTGGTTAGGTTTAGACAACACAACTACTGGGTTAGGTTTAGACAACACAACTACTGGGTTAGGTTTAGACAACACGACTACTTGGTTAGGTTTAGGCAACACGACTACTTGGTTAGGTTTAGACAACACAACTACTTGGTTAGGTTTAGACGACACAACTACTTGGTTAGGTTTAGACAACACAACTACTTGGTTAGGTTTAGACGACACAACTACTGGGTTAGGTTTAGACGACACAACTACTT
>OMNR01035490.1:0-10812 GCA_900303205.1 Mora moro
GCGACGAGGGTTATCATCACCACCGCCACCATCCTCATCACCATGGAGACGACAACAGCGACCGGGTGACCTACACCATTGAGTTGGAGAACGGGGACCACGAGGAGGAGGAGGCGCGCAGGATGATTGACAGGGTGCGTGGCGTGTGTGTTTGTATGAGTGTGAGTGAGTTCACCCTGTATGGTCCTTCATTCTGTGTACAGTTGAAGCGCTGCGAATGTGTAACTCATGACTCATGCAATTCGATTTATGTTTAGTACATTATAGGGTAGATATAACTGCTATTCATTGATCTACATTATAACTTTCTGCTGAGATGTCCGTGCAAAATATTAAGATAAATGTCCAACAAAAGTTTGGAAGCGATTGATTCTCAGATGCTCTTAATGACCTTGAGGTGTCAAAGGAGTCCTGAAAACACCTTTATCCCCATACCGTCTCTTAAAAACATGAAGCACCATAAGCACTAATACACTATCATGCTGCCTGTGAATGGGTCTCCGCTTTGGGTTTGTGTTGTGTTGCTAACGCTGACCCCCGTGTGTCTGTGTCCAGGTGTTCGGTGTGGACGAGCAACAGTCTGTATCTGTGTCCAGGCTGGGCGGCGATGACGTCCAGAGGGACAGACTCATCTGTCAGAGGCGAGGCACCGGAGACAGGGGCAAGCCTGGCCGCATGGAGCCAGAGGTGCATACGCCATGAAAGCCTCTGAAAATAGGCACAATGTGATGGGATATATTGTCCCAGGCGTGCAATATTTGCCCCTGGAGACCCTACACTTTAATTCCTGTTTATAAAACCTTGTATACTTTAAACCTGCACTATGTAACATTTCAACTGCAGCTATTAACTCCATTAAAAAATATCTGAACAAGAAGGTTTCTCAAGAAACACGCCCATCCACAAGTCAACTCAAGCCACTAGAGGCTGCTAGAGGTTACGATTCACCAATTCAGCCTTGATGATCCAAGCCCTGCTAACGATAACGTTAAAGTAAGGTTGCGCTGTGATCTCCGAGGCCTTTTGACTACTCGTGTTAAGTCATTCGATCTCCCTTGCTGTTTGGTGCAGGTCATGTCTGAGGAACTGATGGTTGGGGGTCCACGCTGGGTGTCTCAGTGGGCTACGTTAGCTGCCAGTCACATCAGGACAGACCCAGAGGGATCTGGAGGAGACAGCCACACCCTTCTCCTGGAAGACAGAGGTACCACTGCGATCTCGACTCTCGAGAAGAATGACGAGGAGATAACTCCTCATAGATTTGTTTGCTCATTGTGTTTGTTGTAGTGGATGCAGACATTGTGTTACATTTAGATGGTGAAAGTGAAACAAACGATTGATTCCACAAACACATAGCCTTGTTGTATGAAGTTAGAGTTAGAGCACGACACGTGAGGTAGACGCCTAAAGATGACTGGCCACTTTGAAGCGCAAACACAGACAGGTGAACGACAGGTGAGCTTTACCCTCTTTTACTTTATAGAAAACGCCCACTCGACACTTCATTTATATAGACTGTACTATCTGCCTCCAGCTGAGATCAGTGAGTCCAGCCACTCCGCCTCCCATGAGTCGGCCGGCTACACGGAGCGAAAGAGGCGGACGCTGCCCCAGCTCCCGTGTGATGAGCTGCACCTGGGGAGGAGGGCTCCCGGCGCGGGTCTGCACAGCGACATGGGCGAGAAGCAGGACACCGAGCTCCAAGAGAAGGAGAAGCAGGACCCCCGGGGGAAGAGCAGAGCCAGCCAGGGCACGGGGGGTGGTACCGGCAGCCAGGGCGGAAGCCCCAAGCGCTCCTCGCCGTCCAAGTTACAGGACGGTGGTGGAGGGAGAGTAGCCCAGGTGGGCGCGATGAAGTCCAAGCCCCCACGTCCACTGAGCAGTGCGGAGAAGAGGCTGGAGGAGGCGCAGAGGCGAAAGAAGGAGGAGGAGAAGGCCAGGGAAAACAGTGGGAAGCCATTGCTGAGGCAGGAGAGTTTCACCGTGGAAAGATCCAGCTCCAATGTGCCCATTGAGCTAATACCGCGCATCGATGGACCCGCGGGCAGCAGAACACAGGCCAGGGACGTCGATAGTGCCACACTGCAAAAAGACACTGAAGCAGTGGCGGCTTTCCTGGAGACGACCGTGTCGGACCAAGGCGACCCGCCAAGTCAGTCCATAGAAGGATCCATGTCGCCCGAGTCTGACGTGGACACCACCAGCACGGTGAGCCAGGCGGATGGCGGGAGGAAGGTGGTCCAGAGACGTCGGACCCTTGCCACTCAACAGAAGGAGAGGACCGTGGTGTGTTCGTCCAGCAAAGGCCCATCGGCGAGTCGAGAAGTCCACGACAGGAGGGTCAAGTCCCGGGCTCCGCAGAAGGCAAGCCATCCCTGGACCTCCGTGGATCTCACCGACGACGATGTGAATTCCAACACCCTCCTCTCCGACTCCCGGCCCACCCAGCCATCGAGAGGTGCCAGAAACCAGGCCGGGACAGTCGGGGCGAGCACCAAGTCGAGCCGGGCTAAGGTAACCCCGGGAACCGCGACTGCCGCTGGTTCCAATAAAAACGCCTCCGCGGCAAAGCCCAGGCCCACCCGTGCGTCCCTGCTCAGGCGCGCTCGTCACGGGGACTCCTCCGACACGGAGCCGGCTGACTTCGATCGCATGTCCGTCGCCTCCGAGGCCTCCACCGCCAGCTCCACATCCCGGACCGGGATGGCCCGGAAAGGTATGTCGAGGATCGAGGCCCTGGCCCAGCCTCGGAGACAGAGGGTGGGGTCTCCTTCAGCCCAGAGCGACTCTGAGGCCACCGTCACCAGGAGCCGGGGTCTGGGGGCCCGGAGCGTGGCCGGGGACTATGCCGCCAGACAGGGGCTCCGAGGATCCACTGTGACCTCAGTGGTGACGCCCAGAGCCAGGGCCAACAGCGCTTCCAAGCTTCCTGACAAGGGTAAAGACGCCACCCCACAGAAGCACGTCGCACCTAGTTTAATTGACACACATGTGGTTAATTGGTTTAATTGACACACAACGGGTTAAGCTGATGTTCTTGGCCTGACCATACTCATACTCTTCAGTGAATTGGTGTTTGTACTCACCTTAGCAGGCACAAGGTGGCGCCGTGTGCCGGTGGAATATGCCTCCACATCCGAGGACGAGTATGGCTCCAACCGCCACGCCTCCAAGCAGGGCCAGACGAGACCTTTCCCATCAACTCGGGTAGCCCAGCTGGGCGGATCGGCCCCAGCGACCCCCAGCCCGGGGCCCATCGCCTCCCTGCGGCCACACTCCAGAGACCAGGATGAGTACATGAAAGACTGGACTGCACACAGCGAGGAGATAGCCAGGTAGTCCATCTGTCACCTCCGTGTGATGTCCTTTGAGTATGTTGCTGCCATGTTGTTTGCTGATGGTTAGTGTTTTGTGAAATGAAGACCTTCTGCTATCAATGGAGAGTAAGGAGTGCTGTTTATCTTCAGTAAGGCTTGCAAAGCATAATGTTTAAACTTAACCTGATGCGCTAGATGGTTTGTTACACAGAACCATCTGGGTAGTCGTCCTTTGAAACAGTTTGGAAAATAGCTGGCACTTTAAAGAAGTACTTGGCAGGTGATTGGATGAACCATCTGTCTATCACCACGCCCATAGCTGCCAGTAGTTGATTGGTCCGAACCACTGTGGTTCGGCCACAAGCGGATAACTTGAAGCCTGGCAAGATGGATTCTTGCGTGAATGTGATTTTGCGAATCCAGCTGCCTCGCAAGGTAAGTTTAAACCACAGGTTTCCAGAAAAGAAAAACAAACGTGTTTCAATCTCTTCTGTGTGTTTCAGGATTAGCCAGGACCTAGCTAAAGACCTAGCCATGTTGGCCAGAGAGATCCATGATGTCGCTGGAGAGATTGACTCAGTTAGTCCTGCGTCTGCTGACCCTGGACCTCTGGTAATGACCTGACACAAACATCTACATCTACTATTTATATTGGTTTCTATTGTATTGTCGTTTAGCAGACGTGAACCAAATTACAGTGATTCTTTTTAGATGTAAACTCAAAGCCAACCTTTATCTGCATTTATAAGAAAATAACATGATGGAATGTCTCCCATTTCACCTGCATATGTAAAACTATGATTCATGTATTCATTCATAATTGGATGTATTAACAAAAAAATTACTTTATTTAATTCCCACATTGGAGGATGGCGCTGTGGCTGGAAGCGGATCTTTAGAAGACAGCAACATTGTGGAGAACAACGGCCGACAAGTGGAGATGCGACCTCGTGGCTCTAATGGACAGGGGTCCCGATCTATTCGGCGACAGACTTGGAACCGAGACGATGTAAGTCCCAGATACACAGCCTGAAGATCTCTCTAAAGTGTTAAGCAGCATTAGATTTGCCAACATGCATGAGAATAAGCTTATGTTGTTATTGTTGCTCTATTAGTGAATTTAGGCTGTCAGTCAGTCCCACAGTTAGTATGCCATTCAGAGTTTAACTATATGGCATTTTTTTACTGTCTTCATCTCACAGGTTGTGTTAGAAAGTCTACTGCTCACATCTGTTACACAACTATCAGCAAGGATACGCCAGTCCGTGGACAAAACAGCAGGCAAAATCAGGCAAGCTTCAAGTTCCACATGAAAGAAATGTGAAATGAAATTAAATGAAAAAGGGGTTTGTTTTGTCTTGTGAGAGAGTCTAGAAATGGTTTCGATCAACATTTGTTTTTTCTCTTGGTATCTCTCATCTCTCTTTGGCGTTGTTGGCGTTGATGGGCAATTATTGTAGTTTGAGCGACACATCACAAAGGTTACGATGACGATATGCAACTTCGGTTTATTTTCACCCATCAAACGTCAACTCAAAAATACCTCTTTTAAAGTCTACGCTGTTCACCACAAAGGACATCACTTCCAAGCTGCCTGGGAGCATGAGATGCTATTCTCGATACTACCTATGAATAGCTCTTTTATTTTTATTTCACAGGGTACTGTTTAAAGATAAAGAGCGGAAATGGGAGGACATTGAAACCAAACTGCAGGCAGAACATGACTCCTTACTTCTGAAGAGCTCGAACAAGGTAAAACAAACCAGAGGCTGTGTCTCTGCGTCTTCTGAGGTGTACCAAGACTAGTTTAACACCCTGGTAGACTAGTAACTAATCGACTAGTACGATATTTTAGTAGTTCATATTTGTTATATTATTTATATTTATATATATATATAAGAAGAAAAAAATATATATATATATATATATCTTTTTTTAATGTTGTATTATGTTTATTTTTTATTTTTTGTTTTATACAACTTTTCACTAACTATCAAATAAGGTAATATTCTGGTCATTTATGTTGACAATCACCAACTACATATTTGTTCTGTTCTGTCAAAGTTCCTTTGAATTCTCATTAAATTAATCTATTCGGTTCACGTGCAAACTACAGCCTCACTGAGCCAATCAGAGTGAGTGCTGACATCATGGCCCTTACGACCGACTGGGGGATTGGAGCGAAAGCTCTTCAGTCTCACACAGTTGTCCACATGCCAACATTCGGGCTCCCCAGATATGTTTGATTTGTTAGAGGCAAGCCGACGTGTGTGCGCCGATACTGGCAGAGATGAATAAAGCCATTTTTATAATACTGCCTCACTCAGGGACAGAGTCATAAATCCAGCCCCTCAACACAGGGTCTGGCCTCAGGCAACCCCTTATAGAAGATGGGATGTGTGTACATTTATTGCAGAGTCATAAAGTATTCCAGAGTTTACACAGCTCTGCCTCCATGCATTTCCCCCGTAGGAAAGCAGTGTATACAGGACGTGAATCTTGTTCATGGAGCTTGTGCTCCTCCATGTATCATGGTTTGCTTGACTTCCATGTTCATTTTACTTATTGTAACAGGAAATTTCCACCATCCTTCAAGATCTAAGGAGGGTCGAGAGACAGCTCCTTGGTATGAAATACAAACTCATTAGTAATAAGTAGTTACGTAGCAACTTATGAACTTATTTTGTAATATTCAGCATCCGTTACAAGAATGATGGGATTGACTCGTGTTTATTTTCCCGAACCCCCCGGGGCAGCCATCGACGTTATGGTGGATCCAGACGGGACCCTGGATGCCCTGGCCGACCTGGGCCTGACCAGCCCCCTGATGGCCGACCAAAGGACCAGTCCCGGGGGGGCTCAGCAGGGCCTCCCCCCCAGAGCCGAGGGGACGTCCGGCCAACCGCACGCGGCCTCCGAGATGGCCGAGCGGGACCCTGGCCTCCACGTGCAGCGCTGCGACCCGGCCTCCAGAGAGGAGCAGCAGCCCGTGCGTCACCACTGAACCACAGTGTGTGAACCACAGCGCTGCAGTACGACAGTACAACTCTCCGCATCGCTGGGCGAGGCCAACTGGATGGTGTGCATGTGGAAGCACAGCAGTGCTGCCGTGGTTTTTAAACAGATGTTTGTTTGATTTTTTTTTAACGCCTTCATTTAAAGTTACTCCAACGATGAGCATGAGCTACCTTTGACCCTCTTTAGTACCTGAGACAGTACATCGACGTGAACTACTGCCTCATAGTTCAGTGAATATTGTCATATCACTTGGATGTCAGATTTATAATACCAATGACGCTGTGTTGCGATGGCTTCTATCGACTCGAAGCTCAAACATGCTAGTAAGCTGAGGGTATTTGAGTTGTTGCAATGCAGTATAATTATTTATTTTCTGGATAGTCAAAATATGATTAAATATATAGATATGCAAGTATATACAAAACAGATTTTGATCATCTCGCAGGCCTTGGTTATGAGGATAGAAGAATAGATGAATTATAAAGATTATGACTTTTCCAATGAAAATATGAAATAGTTTTTGTTGGATGTCTTTAACCCAGAGCACTTAACTCCAACACAGTTAACTCCAGACACAGTACAGCCAAGTCACTAAAGTGTCACAAAGCTATGGATTCTATACCATACTGATATGCTTGCTAACTCTTCGACGGCCAATGCAAAAATATTAATCGTTCTGTGGTATAAAGGAACGCAAGTCACCTGGACTAGTCTAGTTTGTTTTGGGTTTTTTTTTGTTGTTGTATTTGTATATAGTTGGCCTGCAGTAATTTCTGAGCACTTCCTGAGCTTGTTGAATATTTTTATTTAATTTTTCCCATCTTAAATGCCCAATCATTTATTTCTTTGCTGGTTTGTTTGTCGCAAACCAATACAGTATTTACAAAATGTATCTCGACTAGAATGGCTATTTATCCAGAGGACTCCTGCCCCTCGGCGTGTGTACGTGAGGCAGTGGTCCGGTCGAGGCTCGTCTCGTCGGAGACGGCCAGTACGCCCAAACGGTTACTCCACTGCAAACGTATACGTCAAAGTCGTCCGCCTCACACTCGTATTCACTTTGAAGCGTAGTAGATCCCCAAGTGCCCAGGGTCAGCGTGTAATAACGGTTGTACATCAAACAACATCTACAGGGTCATTAGATAATGAAGACGTTCACAAGAAAAAAAAAAAAGGTTTTTTATATTGTTACTCACTGTTTAGGGACCAGGTCGAATCCTTGAATCTGGACATTCAACCCATGAACCCGATAACATCCATCAAGTAGGCTACATTGTTTTGAATCCAGTTTACTGTGGGTCATTCGTTAAAATTACTCAAACGATTACTATTTATACAACTCATGTTGAACCAGCATAGGCATGGGATACCTCTTACTGTAAATCCTGGTGGTCTTATACTTTACTGTTAAAAAAAAGAGAACATAACGATGACCATGTTGTTTTTCCTACCTGCCAATGTCTTGCCTAATGCCAATGTTTACACTTGAATGTATCCTAATCAATACTGTTAAACTATTTCAGCCAAATCAACTTTAATAAAGATCAATGAATGGTGTGTTCAGCTGTGTTCCGATTTTTTGTTTCAATGTTTTGTACGATGGTTTTCTTTGTAATGCACTTTAGTTAAATGTTGATTTTAAGAATATGTTTGTGTGGTCGTACGTCTCCTTTCCAATAAAATGCATGATATCCATCAGCCGTAGTGTTCTTCATTCTTTACAACGACTTTACACTCATTTACAAGCATCTCTCCCTCCATTTTCTGTACTGCTTGTCTATTAAAGGTGCTGAAATTTAAGAGCTATAATTTGAGGGGAATTTGTAAGAAATGCCATAGCCATCCGTCAGCTATTAGTGAGTGAAATGTGCTGTGAGAGTTGACTGCGCTTGGCTCTTTATGAGACAATTTAGGATTGCTCCCGCCTCATTTCTGACCAATCAGGGCATCTCTTCCCTGATTGGTTCAGGGAATCCATCATGCCTGTCAGTCACAGCTCCACCACAGGTGCGTGAATGCAACACTGCTCAATGGCAGAGCAATGGAGGGCGGGACGAAGAAGAGAGGGAGGGGACATTTTTTGGGTTGTTTATTTTCTAAATCTTGCTCTCTTCTCTTTTCTGCTCGCTCTATTATTTACAACTCAAATCTTACCGCCAGCAGCTTTTACTTATGATGGCAGCGTTGGTAGACTTGTCACTTCACCCGACCTCTTTCACTAACTTCTCCCGCACCTTGTGGTGTAGAGGCCTCGCGGCTGGCCTCTTTCCGTCTGGGTAGAGGTTAAAACGGAGGACAAATAGTGTCTAGAGCCACTGTCCTCCTGCCTATTAGCGTATCTGTCGCTATTCTGCTCCACTTCCCTAATCCTTAAAGCTGTGTCAGGGTTTCACTCCCGTGGGGAGCGACGTTGGCTGTAGGCTTCCTGAAGCACATCCCCCACGCCGTAGGTATTGAACCGGGTGCTGACGGTTTAGCCTCTTCAAATTGAGTTCAGGGTCCCCGAGAGCTTGTCCTTTACTCTACTAATAGGTGGGACACATTCGTTGCATGACGATGTTTGTCTCAAGTTTTTCCAAAGACATGTCTTAAAAAGTTAGTCAGTTATTCGGGGGCGTTAAAAAGCATAATTACAGATGCAGCTGTTACTTTGAAGATGTGATTCACGGCAATAAAATGAGAGAGATCCGCACCATATGCTGTGCATAGCATATGGTCAATGTGGTATTGAGTGTGAGTCTTAGTCATTGATGATTTACGGCTTGATTAGTCCCTCGCGCTGAAGATGTAAGACGTTACACTATGCGTTCAGTGAATCTGGGGTGGGGGTCATTTACATATTCTATACTCTTCTGTATCAATGGAGCATCATTGCTTGTGGGCATTGGGGAGGCACTGAAACAACAGCAGTGGGGGAAAAAACACGCCTTGTAAGCAGAACGCACGTATAAACTTCTCTTAAGGTCACACCGTGTCGCATTACGGTCGACTTCAACGTGTGAATTCGTTTCGGATGTTCGTTCCTCAACCGACCGACCGTATTTTAAGAGGATGAGCTGAGATGCTAAATGCAGTGGATGTTGATTAGTAATGATACATACATTCACAACTTCATGATTTTACTGATTCTTTCGGATGGAAGTAGTATGAACCTGAAACGTACACGATGAAACACATTATCATACAAATGAATGAATGAATGTTATATGAACTATAATACAATACTAGATATTCCAATAAACGACATGTATTCACCATTGGTGCCAGGAGAGGGAAGAGGACTTTACAGAGAACTTAATTCCACAGTATTGACCGAATAATCTGTTCCTTAAAGGAGTGCAGGCCAAATTAATTCATCTCATTATTAGACCTTTACATAGCAGACTCCTTAAAGTAAAGATTATTCACATGCCCACAATATGACCCTGTAACAGTGAGCAGGCTGTGTGTGTGTGTGTGTGTGTGTGTGTGTGTGCCGATGTGTGTGTGGTACATGTGCTTATCTTATATTTCACCATCCGTCTCCTATTGCATCTCACTACTTTCCTTATTTGATTTCCCTACTCTTTATCTGCCCGGCCTTCACTCAGATTGCATCTCCACGCCTTCCATAATCCCACCAGACAACTGTCCATTACCCACCCCCTCAGCTACAGGGAGCTACATGGTAGTCAGAAAGTGTGGATGATGCGGTCACTGTAGAGGTAGGGTGTGTGTTTGAGGCGTTGAGACGTAAAAAACACAAAGACTCTCACACTTTAGTCTGTCCACGCTGTGACGCGATGGAACCGAACTCGAAGACAGACTCTGAGTTCGAGCTGTCTGAAGGGGTGAGGTGGAGGGACCCGCGGGAGGAGAAGACCTCGGCGGCGTCTCTTCCCTCCTCCTTCTCTCCTCCCTGGACGGGAAGCCACGGCCACGGCGGTGTCTGTCAGCAGCGGGGCTACGCTGTGTTCGCCAGGCCCCCGCGCAGGAGAGAGAAGCCAGACTGGGTGAGTAACAGCAGCATGAGATCTGTTCGATCTTAATACTCTAGTAGACAGGGCAAGACACATGCGTTCCGTTGTGAAACTCGACCACTTACGCGTCAATCTATTGTACTATTTTCAAGGCAAAATGTTTTCCGAAAAGCCATTCCTGTTTGTTTTTTTTGTGTGGAGGTGGGAAGCTTCTCACTGCCCATGGAATTGTGCTATATTATTTTCTGTGCTCTTTACTGTGTTCAAAAGAAGCTTTCTTCACACGCAAGCATTTTCAGGAGGCGATACAGTGTCTCACTCCTGCAGTGATCTACTACCTCTACTACTACTTACTGGCTTGAGGTGTTAGTTTCACTCTGCATCGCGCGTCGATTTATTTTGCACGCAACTGCTCCCAGCAGAGGGAAAGTGTGTTCTGTAGTCATCAATGAAAATTGATTAGCGCCTTCCTCGGCACGCAAACACGAGCACAGAAATTGGACAAACCCCCACTTCAA
>OMNR01035527.1:0-11721 GCA_900303205.1 Mora moro
GTCAGCTTTTGCTCTCAAAGGTATTGAATATGAACAGATTCCAGTCAATCTAATCAAAGATGGAGGTCAGCAGGTAATTGAATTCATTGCACATTTAATGCATTCTTTACTACACATTCATGGATATGAAACGCACGCAGAATAATCTCACACTTTTGGTTTCATTGTATTAAGCACACAGATCAATACAAGGCACTCAACCCCATGCATCAAGTGCCTGCAGTCGAAATCGATGGCATCACTTTGTCTCAATCAGTGAGCTCTCATACACTTTACTTCAGTCATTTCTTCCATTAAAATGTTGACTGCTGAAGGTCTTGGTAAAAACACATGCCGTTACCATTCCTCAGCTAGCAGTGATCCAGTACATTGATGAGACCAGGCCAGGGCCACAGCTCCTACCTGCGTGCCCCAAAAAGCGTGCCCAGGTGCGGATGATATGTGACATCATTGCCTCTGGGATCCAGCCTCTACAGGTACATCCTGGACCTTCTATTGACAACTAAAACCAAGTCAGATACATCAGGTCTGATGATGTTGACACACCATTGTAGCGCCTGAAATGCACACCTTTTGTCAGTATAAAAGGAAAAAGCAATCTAGCCAAAATGATTACTCATGATCATGAATTGTGTTGTAACATTGCAATGCTGGTTGAGAAGTGTGTGGGTCATCAAATATGCAGTTTGTGTGGTGTCATCTGGAATGGCAATCATTTGCCGTTAAAACTTGTTGCCAACATGCAACATAAGTTACTGATTCTCAAAACACTGCTTCTTGCCCAGAATCTGTATGTGATCCAGAAGATCGGAGCCGACAAGGTGCAGTGGGCACAGCATTTCATCCAGCGGGGTTTCCAAGGTATTCATTTTATACTGTCCTTTGTTGCATATCCTATCTACCAGATATCTGACAACCATATTTCCCTGTTTTAATCCCCCAGCTTTAGAACCCATCCTTAAAGAAACGGCTGGGACGTACTGTGTCGGAGATGAGGTAAGGGAATGTCTAATGTCAATGCTTCAGATCTGCATGATGGACTTGGGAGGATTCATTGATATGTATATATGATGTAATGACCCTTCACCTGCTTTAGCTATCCATGGCAGACATCTGTATTGTGCCACAAGTCTACAATGCAGAGCGGTAAATCCTTAATATGTAAAAAAAATGAATACAAATACTGAACACCGTACTTTAAGTTATTGTGCCACAAGTTTCTCCTTCACAAAACCCTTCTCATCAGGTTCAAAGTGGATGTTGGCCAGTACCCAACTATTGACAGACTGAACCAGACCTTAGTGGAGATCGAGGCCTTCAAATTGAGCCACCCATCCTGCCAACCAGACACACCAGCTGACCTGCGTGCTTAATATGCATGGCTCAGCAATGCTATTTTTTGGAATAAATGAGATTTCTCTGAATTCCTGTCAGTATGTTTAAAAAAAAAAAATGTAATCCAAGGGAATGTGTACATTTACATTTTTATTTAAGCTTAACATAACATAGCATATTGTACAGTCTAGGATTTTCTCCAAAAAGACCTTTTAGTCAGACAAATTCCATCAATTGTTGATCTGTCAAAAGTACAATGCTGAAATTGTGTATGAAGAAGGCATAAAGATCCAAAACCATTAGGTTTAGTGTCCCAGAGGTAGACAATGGACAAAGGGAGAAAATGATAACCGTTCTATTTGGAAAAATGTTTAAAAATGAAAGCTGTTAATGATTAAAAACACATTAATACACCTTGGCTCTACAGACCCAACAACACTACATATAAAATAATTCCTTTGAATGCCTTTTACTTATCACTAGGGATCTCCACTTTATACTTCATGGCTTCATTGTAGCAGGTTCTGGAACAGTCCGATCCACCAAACACCAGCAGTGTGCACTGGAGACCAGCAGCCCCCTGCTGGTGCTGCTGGGACGCAGTGAGGTGGGACCAGCCCAGGCTGAGCAAGGTGTGTCCGGCCCGGGGCACAGAGCACAGCAGGGGAGCCATGACAGTGCTCCAGATGCTGGTGTCTGAGAGATCAGGGTTGGGGTTACTTTGGTTGTTATTCAAAGTCTTGATAAGCCTACACATGCAAAACTACACAAAATATTGAATACTAAACCAGGATAGGCTAGTGGTTAGGGCGTTTGACTCCCAGCCAAAAGGTTATGGGTTCTAACACCAATGTCCACAGAGTACATGTAGGCATCCCGGGTAAATATGTCTAACCCCTACCTGCTCAGTAATGACATTTAAAAACACTTCACCAAGTCACTTTGGATCATCAAAAGCATCTGCTAAATGACTACAAAAAAGAAAGAAAAGAACACCACAGAGGGGTTTGGTATATAGCCATCATGGTCATTTTGATTGCCATGATAACACTTGCACAGTGACCACTTGGTGCACACAAGACACATTCATACATAGGGAGACAGTGGTGGCACTCACCCATGTTGAAGACATGAACGTCCTGCAGGTCGCCGATGGAACTGCAGCCTCCGCTGATCAACATCCTGTTGCCGGGAACTGGCAGGGCCGCATGGAACCTGTTCCAGAACACGCATGGTAGAAAAATATGTTGTGTTTTCATCAACTGACGCTAGATGGTGTGGATCAAGTTAGATTTAGATATAAAAATCATAGAACAGAAAATAATTTAAAAAATCACTATGAAGGATGCGCTGTCAGAAGAAATGCTAAAATTAATGGAACTACATTTACTACAATTACAATTATACAGATGCATTTTTACTACATTAATGATTTGTCATATTGTCATTTTGTTAATGATGTTTGTGGTTAGACACATGTGGCTATGCTACAAGATTTCATGAAGACTAAAGGACAGATGCCAACACCAACGTCACACGGTTGAAGAGCTCTCTCCTCACCCTCGAGGCAGTGGTGCCATGTTGTCACATCTCACAGCTGTGTACTCCATGAATCCTTCACAACATAAAAATAGACCCTTTTTAGTGCAAGGCAGGAAGACCGTCCTTGAAATTCAAGGTTCAAGTTCATTATTTTACCCAGAACTAGAACATCCTCCTACCAAGATCTAGAATATGAAGATCGTTGAGGTAAGCCGCTGTGTTCCGGCCACCGAAAACAACAAACTTGTCTGAGAGCAAGATGCACGAATGTCTGTTGAAAGTGTGTAATTATTATCCAAGACATTGTCTCACCTAATTAACGATTGACAGAATGTCAACATTGATAAATAATCAATTTTAATACAAGTCATAATAAACAATACAAGTGATTTAGTTTTTTTTAAAAAACTAAAACGTACTAACCCAAACCTAGGCAGGGGCTTGTCTCCCTCCACAATGGGCTTGTACCACAGTTCGTCCACGGGGTTGAAGATAGACAGAGAATTAGTGCAGGCTTTATCCCCAGGGTGACTGCTTGGATGAACTCCACCAAACAGGTACAGCTCCTTCTTGTAAAAGGTTGCCGTGTGATACGCCAATGTTGGAACATTTCCTTTAGCCTAAGCAGGGGGAAACCTCCCTTCAACGCAATGATCAAAACAGCAGAACTTTAAAATAATTTCACGAGGTGAGGAAAAAACCCACAGTGACAAGCTTCCACATCCAGGTGTCAGTATTGAGAATGTACAGGTCACGGTAGGCCGAGTCCTCCCCAAAGCCACCATACACAAACAGAGTCTTGGAGTCTGGGTCAAAGGTCGCTGAGTGGCCGTGCACACAGGGTGGTACAGGCCCAGAGGTAGAAGACTTCATGGGAAACCAGAAATTGTGTTCTGAAAAACATATACATAACATAAAGTGGAAAAATTATGTAATATTATATTATATATATATATAATATAATTTTACAATAGAAAGAGTTTTTCCTCTTTCCTGCGCTCCACAATCATAGTCTGGCCAAACTAAACCTTGCAATGTAACCGATGACAATATGAGCAATTGGGTATTGCATTTTGTGACTTGGCCAAATTAGGCCACAAAAGTGAGACAAGATTCTAAAATAATCATACCTATCTCCAGTTTCCACAGTGAGTCCTTACAGAGTTTTTGCTCCGACGTTTTCCCTCCAATCACCACGGCTGTATCGGGGTCAATTAAACACATGGCATGGTTCCAACGTTTCGATGGCCCCACTGACAAGGGAACAAAAAGAAACCAAACATTAAAATCTCACCACAAATTGGGGGGAAATAGAACAATGGCTGCGATGTTATTGGTAGTGATGTACTATAGTTGGAGTTCTGGGCCAAGCCGATTTCCCTCTTCAGCTGTAGGATATCTTCTTTGCTGTTCATTCGTAGGAGTATTCTCTTGGGGGTTGGAGGTTGGTCTGAGGAGTCGTCATTATTATTCTTTATATCCTCAGCGAATAGGCCTCTCAGACCGTATACCCTCCGCCTGGGGGTAGCCTCCTATACAATGGACATGCAGCATCAACGTCTACCTTCACTTGCCAACATTAACAAAACAAGCATTACTCACACGTCTTACCTTGAGCCAAATGCTGGATTTATCATCCACGTTGTCATTTGTCGTTTCACATGCATCAGTCTGTAGTTCGGCATAGCAAACACTGTCTCCTAATTGGGAGGAATTTGGAGTAGTCTACAAGAGATGATGTGCAACAGGTAAATGTATTTTACATATCATACGTCATAATATTATTCGACCAAAAACAACTCTACCTTTTCACTCCCCGTACTTTGGGTCAAAGTGTGGGAAAGGTCAGTGTTGTTGTGCTGCTCTGGGAACAGACGTCTCCTCTGCACAAGTGGGGTGCTGCTGATGAAACGCTCTTTGTCCTGTGGCATTGAAAACAACACGTGTGTACGAGTGGCCTTACCGCTGCAGGGGATGCGAGTGAAGGCACACGTTTCGACGGTCGTTTCAACACAATGACCTACCTTTCCACAAACCGTGAGCAAAATCTTCCCGTACACCCCCTTTCTCCCTTTCTCGGCCGCCGCACCGACAACCTCCGCGTCCCATTCTCCTTCCCACGTAAGACACCTAATGTTATGTTTAAAAACACATTACGTTACGTGTGTTACGCAAATATATTAACGCATGCTCGCTTGACGGCAGTATTAATTATTAACTAATAATACACTTGGGACATCCGGCTGCACCTGGTTTCAAAGGAGAGGACGCCGATATGCTGGGCTTTCACGTGTTCACTGACGAGTACATCCACCGAAATAGTTGCCTCGCTGCATTTCCATTCTCCGAGACCGAAGATCACCAGCAGTTTCGGGAGGGGCAGTGGGATGTGGACTTGAAAGCACCTGCGGTTAGATTTACTGCAAGAGGTTTCCGAGTTGAGAGGTCTTAACAGAGTGGGGACAGCAACATTGGCGTACTACTACAGCATGATTAGCAACACACACATGGGCCCTACCTAATGAATTGACGAGGGGCGTCACGTAGTGACCAAAGGACGAAGAAATTCAACCGCCCCATATTATCCCCCTGGTGTGGTCTTAACGCTGCGAAACGAGGCCCTACAAAACACAGGCAGGCTATTAATGGCTTTTGATTGAAGCACCTGTGCAAATGGCCAGACCAAGTTTCCCCCCCAGAACACTTCTGGGTCTCATTTACCCGAGCTAATGAGGACAGTTTAACCATTGGCACTGGGTGTAATTATCGTGACACTGGCGAGCCCTGTAGGGAGAGCTGAAAATAAAACCAGTTTCACTGCTACCTCTGTAGCGAATACATCATTCCCCTCGTGAAAATCTCATAATGGAATCACCCGGGACCATTTCGAGCGAGTCCCACAGGTCTAAGCATGAAATAGATGCTACTAAAGACAGGGCCAACGTCTTGGGCAAATAAATACATTCCCTTTCGCTTTGACTCTTTATGACATTAACAGTTAGGCCTATATTATTTAGCACTATATACTTCACAAGACCTGGCGGCCAAGTTGGTAAAATATGGCATAAAATAAATGGAAACGTAGGCAGCATGTCATATACACAATGTTTCATCTTTATTATAGAATACAAATTTCTGAAATAAAGTACAGTAAAGCAAACGCAGGAAGATTTCATTTAATCACATTCAACCATAGCAGCAAACCCAATTATATCTTTGGAAACATGCACAGCACAACCGAGTGAGGTAAAACCATTGGTGTAGAGAACACAGTGAAATAGATTGCAGACAAGACGATGTTTATGCCTAATACAAAGTGGCTGCACTAAAACAAACCTGTAGCCAGTTTAATTTACATAGACCTATGCCTGAAAAGCCACCAATGGTCTCTGTAGAATAACAACTCCCTTGTGTTCAACTCTCGGATGAGCTGCCTAGCTCATAACACACCAAGCCAAACGTGAACAGGGCAAATATAAATATTGAACCTATATTATATAATATAACGAGAGCTTTTTGCGATAAGGGATGGCTTTTATTTGTGTCATAAAAACAGACTGCTAACCACAATGGCGGTGACACTAGTGACACTTGCTACTGTACATTCACTATCCTAACAGACGTGGACCTTTAACTTCTGCAGGGACACGACGATGGCGGCGCACGCACACACACACACACACACACACACACATATTAAACACCTGACTCAAGCTGCACACTGTTTAAAGCGGACCATTATATGTTCAACAAGCACATGATTGGGTTAACATGGAAGTAGAAAAAAAACAACCACATTTCATCTTTACACACGTAAACACACGTGGCGTGATGGACAAAGCAAGTTGGAAATCAAGAAGGTGCACAATATAAACAAAACACAAAAAACATAACCTCCCATTTCATTTGAGCAATTCTGATTTTAAAGCACCTGGCCCGACCATGCAAGTCTATTACATTTCTTCCCTGACTGATGCTACCATAGAAATCTGTTGTTTTAATAGATAATATGCATCTTTGATGGATACTTTATTTGATTGCGCGGCACATGGGGGACACCGCACTTTTGCAAGGCTTTATATTATATATTCTTAGACACTGGAGCAAATGTTGCATTTAAAATTATCCCGTCTTATAAACTTTGCATGTAGCCATATGGCAGCACGTGTAGATAACAATAAAAATAGATGTGCCTATAGTTGACTATTACTTTCTGAACAAGTGTAGAATCCAAAAAATAGTTGATAGTTCTTGGGAGTAACAGTTTTTTTTCTTTTTCCCACTCAATACCAAACCATACTCAACCATTCTTAGAAAATGACAAACTGGATTCTCAGGCACTATAATATACCCTATAGTAAAGCGTTTTGTTTCGCCAGAGTGAGTAGGAGTTATCGAACTTCAGCAGGTAAGTGCCTTCCCCTGGGAAGTCATGGCTACCGCCGTGGACCAGCAGGTGGCTGTCCTGCCGGTACACGGGTAAGATCTCTCCCAAGTTCGAGTTGTTCAGAATTTTGGAGCCCTTTTCCACATCGCCACTGCTGACCGGTCCTGCAGTGGAAAGAAACGAGGGTCACTTCAGCCTGCCTAGCACGCTAGCATGCCGTCCTCTCATTTTCTCTCAGGTGCAGATGGCCAGCACAAAATCCACACACTTTTCTTCCAACCTAATAGCGTTGTTCAATTCGACATGAATATCCCCAAGAGAACAGCCCACTTACCTTCCACCTCCTCCTCTTCGTCCTCGTCGTCGCTGGATTCGCTGATGTGCACCGTGATGTTGCGGCTGGTCACCGGCGTCCAGTCAAAGTACACGCCGAAGCCGATGTCGTAGCCGTCCGTGGCGAACTCCCAGCACACGCGCTTGCTCTCGGGGACGGTGGGCACGTGCACTGTCATGATGTCCCCCCGGTACACGGTGACCACGCTGTCCTTCTCCATCCGCAGCGTCGTCTTCAGCTCCTTGATGGTGGCGGAGGTCCACGTCGCGGGGGGGCTCAGCAGCGGTAATTGGGCTTTTCACGGAGAGAGCACGCGAACGCATGTCGTGACACAGAGCGTTTGAATCACATTGAAAATGAATAATCTTTTTAATGCTATTAATTATTAAATGGTGTATTCATCGTTGATGTTTGAGAGCAAGTTAAAGATTAATCTTAGCAAACAGTATGTGGCCTAACCCAGCAGGGTACCTTTCATCTCACTGGAGAGCTCAGAGTTCCCAGTGGTGCTGCTCTCCTCAGCCTCTCCCTCCAGGTTTTCAGATGCAATACTCTCATGATCCCTCTGAAAAAAACAAACCAAAATAAGGTTTGTAGATGTGATGATGATAGATAGATGACAGATAGATTAATGGTAATGTTTTCCAACAAAATACAGTGACTCAGACTCTCCATACGTTTTGTATAAAAACATCACTTACTACAATGCTTTTTGTGTCAGAAGTCCCATCCATATTGGATTCGCTGACGGAATTGCAAGAACTCTGTGAAAGATCTGTATTCTGGAGACTGCAAGGAATAATTGTATAAATTGTGCACCGTTTGAAATAAAAATCGGCATATTTTGTGGTTAAGTCACAGACACATTTGTCCGTGAGACAACAACAACAACAATGTCTTAAAGCACAAGTAGGCAAGTGTTTCTAAAAAAAAGCCGCAACAGGTTACCTGTCCAGTGGTCTGTCCTCGCCTTGCTGCGAAGTTATCCCAGGGAAAGACGAAACGGACAGGGATGACAACCTGGACTGCAGCGCAGACGTAGCCTCTAATGTCTCCATCACTATAAAGAATAGACAATCGCCACTGTGCTTTTTTTGCTCAGAGGAGTCCCCGCCCCCTGAGCAGGCAGACGGCGAGGCGTAACTGCCTCCCCGCTGTGTTTGCAACCCAGTATAGGCCAGTGTGCGACGACGCCAGCCTTGGCAACTGTCTTCGTGATTGTCACCAAACTCAATTAAGCTGCAATATAATTGTGTGTACGCGGTGCACAACACAAATCACTGCCGTTTAAAACGACTGTCGATACCACCCCCCCACCCCATATGGTAAAACGAGGAAGTCTTGCCTACATCCGCTTCTTGGGAGAGCAACTGGCAGGAGAGCTAACTTAATCGCTAAGTGCAACCCCCAAAAGAGAACAAAAACACACAGCTTGAACTTACCAAATATAGGAGTGATATTATAAGGCTTCGGTATTCAGTGTTTTCAATCAAAGTTAGTCCATCGGGAAGCGCTGGTAGCCTGTGCACTGCGACCGACTCCGCTCAGCTGCGGTGATGCTTTGCAGTAAAAACAGACTTGAGATTTTCATACTTCCGTATTTTGCGAATATTGGCGAAAATTCACGAATCTCTATCGGAGAGTCGCAGGCGGTCGTGTCGATCAGCTTTATAGCGCAGTAGTATGTAAACAGATACTCAGTCGATTATATTGTGTTGAATGATTACTGCAAACACATACATGACGAATAAGAGCATATAACGCAGCTTAACAGCTATTGGATTCTTTTATTTAAATTACTTAGAGGCGTGACTTGGTTCAACCAAAAACAGCTCTGGTTGAACTAAACAGACATTGAAAGACAGAAAATTTGACATTGGGCTATTGTATTTTGTGTGTCGTTACTAGTGATTTATATGCCATTGAGATGGATGCTGGCATATTTTGACTTCTTGACATAAATAATGACAATGGTGTGTCCTTCTCGTGGACGTCAATCAAATCAATCCAGGGGAAAGGCCTTGGGAAGAGAAAATATGAGACAATGCCTTTTATATTTCATGCATATATTTTACATTGCAATACAGTGTTGACATTGATCAAGGGCCGACAAAAAGATATGTCTATGGTATCTGGAAACAATAGATTGCCTGTTATCATCGACGTGACAAAACACGTTTAAGTGTCAATATTTCACTTTAAACAGCAATATGAGGGAGAGGTAGAGCATCATAAGGAGCAGGCCATTTCATTTCACTTACTCATCGGGGGAGAGGGCGGATGCGTGAGCTGAATTGATGTAACTTTGTGTGGTGAATTCCTCACACTGTGGGGCCTTTAGCTGAAACAGACCGTTGATAAGGGCAAGAGTGTCCCTGGACCCCATACTGGCGGAAGTGCAGATATTCAGGAGGCTGTACAATACTCCACAGACCCACTTCTTGTCTAGAGAAAGGCCACCTATAAGATATTCACACGCCATCAGAAACTAAGTGACCCGTAATTACATAAAACATTCAGTAATAATGTTCAAGTTTGACATCTTTGACCAGCTAACATCCTAATCACTTACTACACTAACTCTTGAACAATGTATCTCACTAAAATGAGCATTTTATGTCATTATGTTTAATGCACGTATCGGCATAATCCTTGTCTGCGTTGGTAATGGCATAGGCCTACATCTTAGGAGAATAAATACATTATTGCATCAAAGATCGTTCTTTTTGCTCTTTTTCGCCTGGAAGTTCACCATTCACCATCCAAGTCATCATTTAAACTGGTAGACACAAAGTGCTTTCTCTGAGGCTGCCCTGGCACAAGCAGGTTCAGCAAAATCATAATAGTGAAAGTAGTAGATGTCTTCGGAGAGGTAGCAATAGTAGACAAATAGCCCCGCACTATACTTATATTATATGTTATTATTAACAACTATAACAGTACCAATAACAATATCCATCATACTACTTGATCATTGACAATTACACGCTTCCAGAAAGAAGCTAAGACATATGAGGAGTAGTCCAGAAAGATACATACCGCTCATCTCTAAAGGACAGGATGCTTTGATCAAAATGGGGTCTTTTAAAGCCCCGGCGATGCCACATTGAGACCGCCACATATCTGTTGTCTCTCCAGTAACAAAGTCATACTGCGGTCTGAGAATGAAGTGGTGCCCAAGAAGATTTGCCAATCTGAAAGAAAGGAATAGTTTGAGCCACATTAAAGTGTGCGTGTGTGTGTGTGTGTGTGTGTGTGTGTGTGTGACATGGTACCTTTTAGGGGGCACAGCAGTGATGAAGCTGTACACCAGACAGTTCTTTGGCAGGTGAGTGCGCAGGTCGGCACTGACCGTCGCGAGGTGACAGGGCAGACAACACAGGAACAGCACGTTGGCCCAAGCGGCCAGTCTGCCATTGTCAAAGTAACATTCCACCCCTCTCTGCAAGCACTCCACTGAAAAACAGTTGGAGACAAATGTAAACTAAGAAGTTGACAAGGCCCCATTATTAGGTATAAGGTAGCGGGGACGTGTACCTGAACTTTCTGGTCTTCGAGTAGATATCTTAATTTGAGCAGGTTGTATCTCACTTGTCTCAAGAAGTGATATGAGCAGCTGCTTGCCGATGTGTCCCATCCCAAGTATCCCAACACGTAGGTCGTTTCTGTCGCCACCTGACGCATGATGTTTGACATTTTCTCTAACATGGTAAAAAAAAAAAAATATATATATATATATATATATATATCTCGATTAGCATGTCATGAGTTTATCTTAAGGTATTATTTTATCACTCAACAATGATGGCGTACCTTAGTGAATGGCACAGTTTGCATAAAAACACAGCGTGCGCGCACCCACATACTGTGAGTCCATTAGAGCGCGCGCGCACGAAAAGGACCTCTCTCTCGTGGTCACCGAGGCCGGATTCAAAAGAGAAGGTGTTCAGATCAACAGTCAGGTCCACCATCTCCGTGGGAACCACCGGTCCACCGACCAGCCTCTCCGCACTACAGCTTAAATAACAGGTATAAAAAGACGTTGACAACCGGCTGGCTGTCACCATGGCAACGCCTAGACGAAGAAAACACTTCCCGTTTCACAACGGACCCCCCCCCCCCC
>OMNR01035564.1:0-11150 GCA_900303205.1 Mora moro
TACATTGTGTGTCTTCACTTAGTATGCATGACGAGGAGCATTTGTCTTCAGACCTTCAGAAAAACTGTTGGACATTGGGATTCGAGTTGGAACCTTTGATGATGACTTTTTTTTTTCTCCCTCCCTTGTAATTCAGCACACATTGTAGGCTACCCATTACTATTTCAATGCTTCGAACATATTGTTTTGTACAATATGCATATTCGACCATGGCAGTCTCGTTCTGTGTGTGCGTTTCCTTGACGTTTTGCATGTGCACTTGTCTTGTGTTTCACTTGCTTTTAGGTGCCCCTGTATTCCCCATTATCTCTATGCATGTTCTTGCATCTGTCTTATGCTTTTAACACACATTCTCAAACATGTTGCCCTCCAACTGCCTTGTTTCATCGAATGGCAGTTTTTACCATGTGTACCCCCTTTTGTGTTGTTAATATTTTAACACTTCTCATCAAGGCTGGTGTACCCGTGGTCTGAATTATTCTCAGAACTGCCATCAAAATGCTTTGTTTTTTTCTCTTCCCCCATGTTTGGCCTTCCCCTCTGCTTATTGTCATGTAAAATTGTGTAATTTTGTGCAGATTTATATAAACTGCACCATGTCCATTTCAAGTGACATGCCATTTAAATGTATGTAAAAAGCTTGCACACCACTGCGCCTGTGTATCTGTGTGTCTTCATATATTTTACGTTTGGTTTAACTGAAGACGAATCTTAACAATTGTGTTCCACGCATTTCGTTAACTAAATCCTCTTTCTGATTTGTTTTTAAAGAAACTCCCCACAGCCGTTTACAGCACAGCATGTTTGACACTATTAACTATTAACCACAAATCAAAACACTTAAGTAATTGTCCTGATGTAGCTCTTTCCCCTCACACTTTTTTTTTTTCATTGATTCCCTCCATCAGGAACCACACAGAGTCCAAGCCCCACAAGTGTCCCCACTGCACCAAGTCGTTCGCCAATTCCAGCTACCTGGCCCAGCACATGCGCATCCACACAGGTGTGAAACCCTACTCCTGCTCCTTCTGCCAAAAGAACTTCAGACAGCTCAGTCACCTGCAGCAGCACAACCGGTAAGTCAATCACCTGGATTGGGTTTCCGTGGCAATCTGCGGTCAGATGAAGGGAAAGAAGAAGAAGAAGAGGAAAGAAAAAAAACCGACCGTGTTTTGTTAATGTGTTTAGGATTCATACCGGAGACCGGCCCTATAAGTGCATCCATCCGGGCTGTGAGAAATCATTCACACAACTCTCCAACCTACAGGTGAGCAAGGCCCACTGGGCTTCATATGTCACGCGTGGTCCCAGGTGGTTGGCTGTGCAACGGAACACTGCCGCTTGAACGCTATTGGTTTGGGGTTTTGCTTGTTTAACTGGCCGTGTCCTTTCCCCTCAGTCCCACCGACGGCAACACAACAAGGACAAACCATACAAGTGTCCCAACTGCAATAAGGGATACACGGATGCAGCCACCCTCGAGGTGCACCTGTCCACACACACGGTGAAACACGCCAAGCTCTACTCCTGTGGCCTCTGCAACCGCACCTACACCTCGGTAAGGACCACATCCATATCCGTCATATTTCCTCCACGTCAGGAAATGCCACCGGCTTGACGGTGTAATCACATGTCTGCTGTCCCTGTTCTACCTGTCCTCACCCTCACCCTCACCCCCACCCCCAGGAGACGTATCTGGTAAAACACATGCAGAAACACAACCCTGACCAGCTCACAGCGTCAGCGGTAGCGGCGGCTCAGCAGGCCCAGCAAAACCAAGGCCAGGCCGGAGGTCAGAGTCGCGGGGAGAGCGCTGACAATGGGTCAGCGAGGCCCGGGGGCCCCAGATCCGGTGGTGGTGGAGGACAGGGGGGCCAGAACCAGGGCAACTACTCCCAGTCGGAGGGCGTGCCCTGTCCCTTCAACCTCCAACAGTACAAGACGTTGACCGCCGGTGACATCCAGTACAAACCAGTCAGCGTGGCTGACCTGGCTGCCCACAAAGACCTTTGTCACTCCGTGGCCACGTCCACCATTCAAGTGGAGCACCTCAACTCCTGAAGAGTGGCGAAAGAGACAATGGGGAAGTGTAGTCAAAAAAAAAAGAAAAGGAAAAACAGAGTCTGATGGATACAAGCAATAATCGAATGGGAAGACTGTGCCTCAACATGGTTGGAGGTAGAGGAACCCGGTTTGGGGGGAATGGAGTTTACGTTTTTTAATGTTTCTTCCTGACTTCTTTGATTTATTTTTTTCCCCTAATGTTTTGACTTATGCGTAGGAAGTGCATGTAGAAACTGTACTCGAGTATTCTGCTGTCCATCACACTGATGGTTTTTACAGTCGGAAAAGAGAACAGATGAACAGAGAATGATTCTCTTGTTGTTTTATTCTTCCTGCTCTTCCATTCAAATAGCATAAATTAATAGACTTTGTTTTATGTTATCTATGGTGATGGAACTGATAGTTCATTATGAAAGTATTTTTGTACTTTCATACAGGTACTTGCAGTTTTTACATATATGCCATTACTTCTACCATCTTCTAAAATATATGCCCATGTATGATTTTATTTTTATTTTTTATTATTCACCTAAAAGGGAAGTAGATAAAGATATTTCCATTTGTGGAAAGACAAAAAAGATCTAAAACTATATAAAGATATATACAAACTGGTATATACAGTATGTTTGTGTGTCAAAAAAATGTTAATCCATATAATCTATTTGTATGCAGACACAGTCCTTTATACTTCACGTGAACATGGCAGCGATAAGCCAGGTTATGATTCATGTAATCTTTTTTGTGTGTATGGTCTGAGAATAACATTGTTATCAATGCTATTATACTATGTTTATAATACTCATAAACACATTGACACATCTGAAATTTGTTTTTCTCTGGCTATGATTTAAATAAATAAAAAAAATGCAATCTAATTGCTGTTCTCTTATGTGTGGTGATGTCCTCATTTCGGAGATTTGAACAGCAGATTGTTGCTGGTACCGGTTGATTACGTTGTACTTAAATTTAGTTAACCATATAATAAATAGAAAAATCTTCAGTGCACGTTACGACATCTGCCGTGTAGTGGAATGTGACGCGATCATATGCGCGTTGTGTTTACAAACGGGACGATACCAATTCATATAACAGGTTGACGCTACCGACTAAACGTTTACCGACGTCCGTTATGTGTTATATATATATATATATATTTATTTTTTTTGTATTCTATCGTTTTGGTTTTCATAGTCTATAATCAATGTTTAAAAAATAAATAAATAAATAACAGCGCACATCACCCTGTTAACTGTAAACCTATTTTGAACGGTGGCGGACATTTGGTTTCGTCCACCGTTCTCCGCAGTGAACATGGCGTCATTGAAAAGTGTGGAGAGTCGAGAAACTTCATGTCAATAACCATAGTTAGAGAGAGCATTCAGTAGGCAGGCGAGTGTGTCACAGGCAGGCCGACCCCTCACTTTATACAAAACACAAATATATATATATATATATATTTATATATCCTTTAAGTATGCCTCGCAAGAAGCCGTTCAGCAACAAACAGAAGAAGAAGCAGCTACAAATCAAACGGGAGAGGAAGAGAGGTAACGCTAATTACACCACAGACACATATTATATATTATTGCTAAGCTATCGAGCGTGTGCGACACTGTGGCACAGTTATGGGTATAATAACTAATCTCTAGTAGCTGGATGTATGTTTATAGTTTATTCCCCCGTTATGTATAAGCCAGACTAACTTACCGTCACATGGCAAGACCTGCGTGGGTTTTTTTTTGGTTTTTTTTAAAACGAAGCCATGATATTTAAGTAAGAAAATACGTTGTCTAACGTTAAAGTTATCGTACCACCGACGGTGGGGAGGGTGAGAGATGGGACGTGTTTGAACACAGTCATTTGACATTTATTGTTAGCCTAGCCCCGCCGTGTAAGCTAGCGCTTTGGCAGAATTGCTCTTCACAGCTTCGCTGCGCACTCGTGTAACAGTACAACAACACAACTAAACGGGTGAGAGGAGACATGCTTAGTGTCCCACGGGGCCATTTAGATCCGTCATTTGTATATCGTTTTCACGTCGTTGTCGTTTATAACTAACACACAAAGTTTTGTTGTTGTCAGTGTCCTTTGATGTACACAGCAGCAGCAGCAGCAGCGACTGTGGGCATCACTGGACATGTGCACTGTGACATGAGTTATACAAAGACAAAATTCGCCTAATTGACTCGTCTTAATTGGCATGTTGTCGCATGCTGACTCCAAGGGGATGGTTCCGGGCCAAGCAGCCGCAATGCCAGCGTGGAGCGAGGAGCAGAGAGACAGTCCGACACATCAGACGGCGAGGCCCCTGATATTAGGAGAATTAACCAGCAGCCCTTTGGCAGAGAGGGAAGACATGACCCCAACAGGTGAGATGTCATCCTAATTTTAAAAAAAAAAATACAACGGGCACATTTTCAAGTGGAGTATGTGTGTCATCGCGTGAGTCGGGCTTGAGTCAATTCTAGTGTGCTTTTAGATTGCTTTAGAGTAGACGGTTTGAGTGGATACTCTACAGTAGCTGTCATGAGATATCATGACATATGCTGCCAGCTGATTATACGCCTGTCTCTCTGGCATGTGGCAGATTTGAGTGGGAGGAACGTGCCAGGGTTTGCTGCCGGTGTCTTGTTTTTGCTTAACATGGATGTTTTAATGAAAAGGTATCGTCTTTTATATTAATCGCAAGGTTCTAGTCTCTTGAGCAATGGGAGAGCCCTTTGACTTATTTTGTATGTGTATTATTTACACAGTATGTTCCAAATATGAGGTAATAATATAAAATTGCTAGACAGGCAAGGGCTGGAGGAGAGGAGAAGTAAGAGAACAAGAGACCAGATTTATTTTTATTTAGTGTTATTAGGGATGTCCCTAATGAGAAAAACTCAGTCTTGTTGTTTAGCCGGTTGGCAAGAAACCACAGCCCATAATGTCCATTTCTGGGGAAAAAAATACAGGCATGCAAGACGGGCATGCCAACCACTGGACAGCACACATCACATGTACCCAGGAACGCTACAAAGTACACACTGGAACATTGAATCACCCTTTCTCCTGATGTTTTTAATACGAAGCTGGAAGCAATTATTATGTTCTAATTAGAGCAACGTCTCTTTGTCTCTACATAGCAGAACTAAAACAGGCCATGTATAAAATAGAAGATGGAGCCAAAAGGAAATATGTGAAATACGATTTTTATCAAAACCCACATTTGTTTCATGTTAAACAAACACTTTAAAAAATTGTTTTATTGTAATCATTTTGAAAAACGACCCCAAACTAATGGACTGACCAACCTCCACCAACTCAGGTTCCGACTGCACTTTGAGAAGGAGAGCAAAGAGGAGGTGGAGAGGCGGAAGAAGATTGCCAGGGAGAAGATCCTGCTGCCCATCTCGGAGAAAGAGCTGGAGATCAACATCGGTGACATATACCCCTCAGAGAAAGGTCGGGGGGGCCATGTCCATTTTATTCAAACCCCTTGAGCACAGTGTGTTAAAGGACCAAGTCTTAAAGGACCATACCGGTTTTTTGGTGATCAAACCATCGTGACTGCTCTCTCCTGGCTTTACTAAAACATCCAGTTACCAGTACAGTTTTTCCAAATCACTTTGTCGTGCCGATTCTGCCTGAGGGTGTTTTGCATGAAGGCACCGGCCACAAATGTAAACAACATTTTGTAAAGTACTTTTATGGCGATTCACTGTTATGTAACCCACGAACTGCGTACTGACCGACGCACATTAATCCCAAAAGACGGAAGTGTTTATGTTGTTGTTTATAATCGGTACAAGGAAGTAATGTTGACAAATATAGGAGATATTGGTAACTGATGTTCTAGTGAAGCCAGGAGAGACGGTCACGATGGTTTGATCACCCAGACCTCTATTGTCCTTTTTTTTAAAAACGTTTAACAAAGCAACGGAGCGGGGCTGTAAAATGAATCCATTGTTCAATGGCAGGTCTTGGTATCCCAAGACGACCATCGTGGAACTACGAGATGACCCGCGATCAGCTGCTGAGGAAAGAGGAGAAGTCCTACAGGGAGTACCTGGACGCCCTGCACTCCAGAAACCCCCCGGGCTCCCTCAGCCACTTTGAGCACAATCTAGAGGTGAGTCATATGGCCGTACAGTTCTGTAGCGGGTGGGTCCGTCACCCTTTGGGGTGCTTGCAGGCGTAGAATGCAACCTCACTAGAATAATAGTTAGTTATGCATGTAATCACCTTCATGCAATACTCTTGAATGTAATACAGGTCTATCTTATTTTAACGAGAGCTTTTCTGAAGGGACGTAACGAATAAGCATTTCTTCCTATTGTGTTTTTAGACATGGAGGCAGTTGTGGAGAGTGTTGGAGATGTCTGATGTTGTCCTGCTCATCGTGGACATCAGGCATCCGGTAAGTTAACACAGTGGCCCGGTACGTCTTAATGGGCCTTGCCACCACTAGGTGGCACCAAACAACCTTCTGAAAATACCTCAGGCAGGGTAGGCACCCTGCAATGTTCCACCCAAAGTAACATTGGAGTGAAATTGTGTAAAATTTCTGCAACTAAAAAGTTGCAGAAATCATACATTAAGTAAAAGAAAAAATGTCAACAATGTCGTTGTTTAAGGTGAAAATGCAGAAAATGTTTTTAACAGCGTAAAAAACCCAGCGAGAGGTGCAGTGGTCGGCATAGTCCACGTGAGTACAGCTCAGTGAGTGGACATGGCGAGACATCGAGAGATGACTGCTATTGTCTACACAGGGGGGCACGAGATCTCTGTGCCAACCCTGGCTATCACAGTGTTGGAGCGGAATGATCGCAGTGTTGGAGCGGAATGATCGCAGTGTTGGAGCGGAATGATCGCAGTGTTGGAGTGGAATGATCACAGTGTTAAGTTTGCGTCGCTATGGGCACGCGCCCCCTAGTGTGTTTAGTGGACACGGGGGCAGGCACAGGAGCCCTCTGCCTGCCCCCGGGGCCGTGTGCACACGCGTAGGTGCGAAAGCCGTGATTTGTTTTTGATGTTGCCTCGTCGCGAATGAACCAAACGACGATGACTGTTCAACATTTGACAGACTTCGGCAAATTGTATTTTCAAAAGGAATTAGAAATATATATTTTTAAAAAGACAGGCTAAGACCAGCATTTGAAAACATGCATCAACATCCAAGGGGCAACGTTGTGAGGTCGTTCCAGCAGGGCCGGTATAAAGTACCAGAGTAGCTGTGTGTTGCTAGCTCAGCTGTATTGTTTCCCATGTCTGCTATTCTCCATCGCATCAGGGGAAAGCAGGAAAAGTCCACCTCACGTATACAATCAGATTTCCATCAAAACATTCGGCAGTACTGCAATATTGCATCGATCTGGCACTAAATGAGGCACACGAGTCTCTGTGCACAGCACCAATGTGAAGGATAACTTTATTTCGCAATTGTAATAAATGAAATGCAGAATCTGTTAATATTGGTCATTCAGTACCCCACATTTGTTGCAATTGTGAATGGTATAATGTTATATAACTGTATATATCAGGGTTTTTTTATTGAATGAAATGTGAGTCGATATTTCGTTTCTGTGCGGCTTGACTGGGTTCGTGTCTCAGGTTACGTGCGACGGCAAACACTATCCACAGTATATATCGGAAACTCTTTTTTTCGTTGTAAGCTATAACCGATAACCGTTGTGAATGAATGGGGATATTATGTTGATGTCAATCTGGATTTTAATATTGAGCGCCTGCCTTCCCTGCCACTGACCTCAGCGCACGTCTCTGCCTCTCATACATTGACGCATTGGTTTGAGTTGTAAATGTTGAGCGTGTGTAAGGAAATGCCATAGATTACATAATACACGGATAAAAACGCTTTGATCCATGTTGTAATGGCCATGGTTGTGCTTTGTGTTGTGAGTTTATTTGGGCTGGAATGACTAGCTGACGAAATGTTGGGCAAAGGTGATCGAGCTCCGTTGTAAGAAACCTAAGAGATCGGCCGACTTTTTAAACCGTAACCGGCTCCAAGAAATTTCTATTTTTCAGTTCCACTCTTCACTCTAACATTAAGCTTCCCTTGCCTGTTTTACTGCAATTCACAACAATGGCTGGATAGTGACCGATGGAAAGTGGGAAAGAAAGAACTGCTTTTGCTTGTCGCTTTCCATCCTTTTGTTAACCCTCCCTCCCTTGTGCGTGGCCACCAGGTGCTGCAGTTCCCTCCGACCGTGTACCACTACATCACAGAGGAGCTACGGAAGCAGGTGGTGCTGGTGCTCAACAAGGCCGACCTGTGTCCCCCTCCGCTAGTGATCGCCTGGAAACACTACCTGGCCTCCCAGTTCCCCCACCTGCTGACGGTCTGCTTCACCTCCCACCCGGGACAGCCCTACAGCACAGGTGACCACGGGAATGGGGTTTAGGCAAGGGGGGTGGGCATGGCTGTGTGTGTTGGCCCCTTAAATATACTTCTGTTCTCTTTCAGTCACAATTAATGACTTGTTACATTACAATGTCACGCTCATGCTCTGATATTGGAAGTTTCGGCGCTCTAGTTGTCAATCCCATTTCTTTCATGGGATTTCATCAGGACTTCATCGACGTCATGTTCGTAACTTTGGCTTCTTCTCTAGTGCTGCAAAAGAAGAGGATGAGGAAGAAGGCCGGCTGGAGCCAGGCCGGGGGCCCTATAGATATCATGAAGGCTTGTCAGGAGATCACCGCCGGAAAAGGTGCCTGTGTCTTCCTAATGTGGGTTTTGTGCGCGGGGGGAAGTCATAGCTCTCTTGGCTTGGCAGTGCAGACGGCAGCTGTCCCCGACATTGACTCAACAAAATGATGGATAATCTATCTGACGTAATTTCGAGTAATAACTTTTCTTACTTGAGAAATGGTTGGTAATGTGGATCTAATCACAGCACGTAAAAGCATTCGTTGTGGAACAGCCTATTAAGACCAGAACATTGGATCGTTCCACTGTAATGCAGCTATTAAGACCGGCTCTCAAGCTGTGTGACAACATTACTAATATCCTAAATCCCAGACTATATCTAGTCGCACTTCACAAGAATGTTGTTAAAAGAATATATTGCTCTCTTGTAATGCAGGTGTCTATAGGTCATCTAAATCTGAATAAGTGGCGTCTTTTCATAAGCTGGCATGTCTACGTGTTGCCTCTTTAAACGATCTCCTCTCCGTAGTTGACCTGGCCAGCTGGGAGAAGAAGATACATCAAGATGCTGTTGCCGAGCGACCAGACTGGGAGCCAGCAGGGGAAGCGGCGGAGTCGGTGCTGATGGAGCACCAGAGTGATGCCGCCATGGAGATGAGCAGCCCGTCTGAAGAGCTGTACAAGGATGGAGTTCTTACACTGGGCTGCATAGGTAGACACTCAAGTGGCCAGCGTGGGGTCAAATCCTGTGTTATATCCGGTCAGGGCTATAGCTCTCGCTATGGGTGCTAGAAGTTACTTTGGATAAAAGCATCTGCTAAATGGCTAAATAGTATTAAGTAGTAGTGAGACGTCCTGCCTATCGGATGTGGAGTATGACGGACGTCTCGTGTGTTTCCAGGCTTTCCGAACGTCGGCAAGTCCTCTGTGATCAACAGCCTGGTGGGAAGGAAGGTGGTCAGCGTATCTCGTACCCCGGGCCACACCAAATACTTCCAGACCTACTACCTCACCCCCACGGTCAAACTGTGCGACTGCCCAGGGCTGGTCTTTCCTTCCCGGGTGGACAAACAGATCCAGGTGCGCGCATACACACACACACACGCACACACACACACAGGGGGGGGGGACTGCTCGCTCCACATGCCACACACTCTTCTGTGTTGCCCACGTTCCTCACGTCTCTTTGGTTCCGGTCCTGGTCCGCAGGTCCTGGCTGGCATCTACCCGGTGTCTCAGCTGCAGGAGCCCTACAGCTCGGTGGGGTACCTGTGCGAGCGCACCGCCTTCATCTCCGTGCTGAAGCTCAAGCACCCCAGCCTGCAGGACTGCCCCAAGGGGCAGGGCGACTTCGTCAACACGGAGGAGCCCGGCTGGACAGCCTGGGACGTGTGCGAGGGTAAAAGAGGGGGCTTTTTCATATACCATGTACCACAGGGCGTTTTTTGTGCTGCTAGCGTGCTAACCATGTAGGCAATACGCCCTCTCTTCTTCGACGCGCTCTCCTGTCTCCCTTCACTCTGCTGTCCCCGACGTCCATTCAAATTATATCAAAAAGAAGCCTGACCTCGATATTGCAAGTGGAACAGAAACACACGCTAGAAAGATGTTGAATAGGATTTGTTTTCCGAATTACGATTTCCGAAAGACGAGACTTGAGAGATATCCATTGACGATATCGGAGTAAGTACGAGTTCGTTTTGGCCAAATATGGTCAAGTATCCCGTCTTGCACAACACCCTTCGTGCATCATATCATACTACTAAAGAATGGACACGCGTACATTGGCCTTCACTTCCCTTTTAGCTCCAGGTCCTCTTTAGTGCGTCATCTCTACCTACTAGGTTCTGCCCTACTCATTAGACATCCGGCGCTGCTACGAGCGGCAGCCAGCAACAGTCTGGACAGACCCGGGAGCACTGTGAGAATCATGTTCTTTGACTTCTCCAGTGCTTTCAACACCATTCGGCCTGCCCTGCTGGGGAGTAAGCTGACAGCGATGCAGGTGGACTCTTCCCTGGTTTCCTGGATTATGGACTACCTGACGGGTCGACCACAGTTTGACTACAGGACTGTGTGTCTGACACTGTGGTCAGCAACACAGGGGCTCCACAGGGAACTGTTCTTTCTCCCTTCCTGTTCACCCTGTACACCTCAGACTTTCAGTTCAACTCGGAGTCCTGCCATCTGCAGAAGTTTTCAGACGATTCTGCAGTTGTTGGTTGTGTCAGCGAGGGAAATGAAGGAGTACAGGGGCGTCGTGGACTCCTTCGTTGAGTGGTGTGAGCTTAACCACCTGCAGCTCAACACCGACAAGACGAAGGAGCTGGTGGTGGATTTCCGCAGGAGGAAATCTACCCCCACACCCATTTCCATCAAGGGGGTGACTGCCGACGTTGTTCAGGACTACAAATACCTGGGAGTTCACCTG
>OMNR01035576.1:0-13624 GCA_900303205.1 Mora moro
GAGGCAGAAGATCTTTGTAAACAAAGACCTGTAGTAGGATACAACTGAGGCAAGGCAGGTAATTCTTTGTTGTTGCTTTAATAATCTCCACCAAAATGTTGCTCGTCTTGCCTGCTTGTGTTTCTAGAGCTGCTAGTGGCAGTTTTTTGATCAACAGAGATGACAATCAATATAAATAAAGAGATCTTAAGTAGTATAGGTTTATATCCTTCTGTGCTTGGCCATCATCCTCACACGCCTTCCTGAATTTACATTGAACAGCTGATTTTACAGTTGCTAGTATTTGATGTGATATGACAAACTAAGACGGGCATTCACAAATATTATATATTATATAACATATAACAATAACATATTATATAACAACAATAAAAATGCTGTAAAAAACACTTGTCATCTCAATGCTCAAGCATTACACATTTCCTTTTCCTACTTCCCATACCATAATCACACCAGGTAAAGAGTTATTCAGTTTATTTTCAATTGAATACAAAAAAACATTTCATAAATACATAGGACTCCTGAGGTATAAGTCAATATTTGGCTCTACATAATTGGGCGCCAACATGGTAAACAGGGGCAGCACTGCTTAAAGGGGTTCTTCCGCTTGTACTGCAAGGCCGTCTTGATGTGATCGTTGATCTGTTCAGTATACTCCTGTGTGCCACTGATATTGGCTTCAATATTGTTGACCATGGATCCCTGGTCCTCCACCAGTATGGCCATGTGGAGGAACAGCTCATGGACCTCCTTCATCCTGGCCTCGAGTTCCACCAGCTCCTTGTGCTGCCCCTTGATCTCACACAGTGCGAAGCGGGACGTGCGTCCGCCTTCCATCTGCAGGCTCTGGGACAGCTCAGTCCAACCCTTCCCCCCTTTGTCCACCACCATGTCCAGCTGCTCGTCGCTGATATCCGCCCCCATTATGGAGGCTTGCCTCTGGAGTCGCCCGCGGCACGTCTTCCTCTGCAAATCCTCAGCCCGGTTGTAGTCGTCCATGGTGGCGTGGAAGCTCCGGGTGAGCGCGCCATGCTGGACAGTGGCGATGCGGCTCAGGGCCGAGCCGGGGCCCTCCCTCTCCTCGAGCTCGCGGCTCCGCTCGCCCAGGGCCTGGAGGCGGCCGTAGAGGGCCTCGCCGCGGTGGTGGATCCCCCTGGCGATGGAGTCCGAGTCCTGCTTGAGGAGAGTGAGGCGGCGCATGCTGGTGCCAAAGCGCTCGTTGTGCCTGGTCAGGCGGCTCACCTCCAGGCGGAGCAGGGAGATCTCCTTGCGCAGGGAGTGCGCCTCCTTCAGGATGCCGTCGAGGGCGTCGGAGCTCTCGAAGACCACGGCCTCTTGAGACAGATGTGAGAGGTGGTCAGGGTCGCTGTCTGGAACGTACACATCGGACTCAGAATCGCAGTCCTCCTCTCTGATGCTTTGCAGCATCTCTAGCCTGTCCCGCATTCTGCCTGGGAAATAAAGTGGATGAAAAGAAAATCATGGGAGGTCATACTTGCATTAAAAGTGACATCTGTGATTTAGTAATCATGATCACAATCATTAAAGCAGTAAGGTCATCGCATATCTCATAATACATTTTCCATTTCATAAGATTCTCCAATGATACAGCAAGAGGAAGAAGCCACTGGATGACCAAACAAGCTTTCAAAATAAAGATCCTATTTTGAAGCAATTCAAATCCACAACAGTTTTGTTTATGTCCACGGGAGACGGTCCGTTTCTTCCTGGAAAACCCACCCGACAAAATGAAGAATATAAAAAAAATATATTGTTTAAAAAAAAAACTTAATGGCATGTAACACATGGCATGTGTCGTTTAACTTTCAACTGGCCAAATAACATATAGAAACTTGTCCAACGTCATCGTTCTATTCACGGGAAGGCATTGTGTGTTAGTCATTACTGACTGGATGCTAGGAATGTTTTGTTTGAACAAGGAACAAGGAAGCACTCTTTCTTTGCATCACATACAAGCAGGCAAGTTGCATACTAACAGGAACTGTATACAAGGACATGAATTTCGTACGTACATTTGTAATGTCATGTAACATCCATTGTCTTTTGGAGTGCCAAGCAAATTCATTTTATTTTATGTTTTGATGGAACACACATTTTCAGCATTCATATATGTAAAATGTGCATAAAAGCAGGAGTGTGTGAAAACACATACCGTTATACACACTAAAGATATAGGCCTATCCTTTGGTATATGTCAATGTTTAACTTTCATTGTTACAATGAGCAGAGCACCATTCGTCATGTTGGAATAGCCAGGTCCCATTAATGGCATAATTGCCCACAGGTGTGACTACACCGTATACCTGAGCAAGTCAAATGAAATAACAATAATAACTTGACATTTAGTGCCTTACCTCTTTTAACCGACCTCCTTAGGATCCAAAATATTATTGTTTAAGCTTGTCCATGTGTGTGACACAAATCACCTAGTCCGAGCGTGGATGTATTTTAAGAGATTCCCCAAGGCACTCATTCACGAGCGTCCATTCACTGCCTGACAAGAAAAATGTGTTCATCAGCAGCTTGGTCAATAGCTTGTCATAGCCACCCCTACCTGGGTGACAAAAAAACTCCCTAGATGACGAGCAGGTTCAGGAATTCCTTAAAAGGATGCAGACTGTGTTTTGAAAGTATCTTTTGAATGTATCTTACTTACACCAGAACTTATTCAAACAGTTTAAGTTGCCACTAAATATATACAAAATGTTTTGTGTAGGCCTATTGAGGTTGTCCACCTATGGGAATACAATAAGGACTCATTAAGGGGTAAGCAGCCTGCATTATACAACATATTTGTGTTGTGTGTATGTGAAAAGTGACACATATTGTTAGAGATTGACGAGACGGCATCTTATGTTCAACGTAGTTACTTTTATTTATTGTGAACACTACAAACCCCTGTTGCATGACCTGAACAGGTAGGACCCCCTGTAAAAGTCATGCCTGTTTATAGTAATAATATAATGTATTTGAGGGCTAGTTTTCATTTGGAGTAATTATTTTCTCATTCACACAAAGACAAACAAATGAAGTTACAGTAATTTAATAATTTATGCAATATAAATGACATCACAGTATAACAGAGATATTGTTTTTCTAATTGTGCTAAATACATTATCAATGGATTTGTATCATTTGTTATATTGTTCATGTCATTGTGCATTGCAATAGTTCAACTTATGTGCAATTATACAATATAAAAGTACATTGAGTGCTGCTGTACTGCTTAATGCAGTGTTTTTCAACCACTGTGCCGCGGCCGTGAGATATTGTCTGGTGTGCCACGGGAAATTATCCAATTTCACCTTTCACGGTTTCACACTGAGTGAGTAGAAATATGAACGATTAGAAAATACTTTTTCTTTGTGTTTATTTGATTCCTATTCAAGACACTTTGATGAGAACGACTTTATATTGTCAATAAAGGCTACAGAGTTTCATTTTTTAACATTTTCTGCTGGTGGTGTGCCTCGTGATTTTTTCAATGAAAAAAATGTGCCTTGGCTCAAAAAAGGTTGAAAAACACTGGCTTAATGTATCAGTAATGGTCCTAAACTCAAAGACTAAAAGGTAATTAAACACAGTATTTGAAATGAACAAATAAGTCGCTTTGGATAAAAGCGTCTGCTAAATGCCCTAAATGTAAATAATGGCTAGTAAATGTCCACTCAGTTCATAATGAATACAGATATGAGTATATTATTGATGATATTTAGCAGAATATTGGCATTTTATTCCATTTTAGTTTTTAACTCCTATTAGCTGAATTCTAATTTGAAGTATTTAAAAAAAACATTATGCAATACATACAATCTTAAAAATATCCAATTAAAACGGACACCAAGAATTCATTCGTGGTTTTTTTTTACCATAATATTGTAGTTGTCTTTGTTGCACACCGAAATATTTCTTGAAAGACTTGAGAGTGCTGTGTATTTATTATGTCCCTGAGAGCTCCACGGAAGCACTGTGAAACACTGCAATACTTTAGAGTTAGTTTTCACATACACACATCAGGATGGTAGGGCATTACTTTCATTTGTAGCAGGGGAAGCAGCCGCAAAACATCTTCTTGAAGGGGTTGTTCTTGTCGTGGCGCTTGGCTTTGCCAAGTTTCACCAGTGCTTCCTGAATATGCCCGTCCGTTTTCTGGATGTTGCACTGAATGGACGTCAACATGGGCCCCTGCTCCTCCACCAGCAGGGCGACGTCCAAGAAGATCTCGTGGATGTTCTTGATGCGGGACTCCAGGTCCACCAGCTCCTGGTGGCGCTTCTCTATCTGAGTCAAGGCCGACTTTGCCGTCTTGCCCTCTGCCAAGACGCCGTCGCTGAAGATGTTCCACTGGCCCGTCTCGATCATCTCCTCCACCTCGTCGCCCGTCACCTCCCGCCCCACGATCTCCATCTGCCTCTGGATGTACGCCTTGCAGTTCTCCCGGTGGCTCATCTCCGCCTCGTTGTAGTCGAACATGGTATCGCGGAAGCCGTTGCTGAGGCAGGCGTACTGTGTCCGGGCGATGCGCGTCACGGCCGAGTCGGCGCCGTACTCCTCTTCCAGTTTGTGGGCCTCGTAGTCCATGTCGCGCAGTTGCTGCAGCACGCCCTCGGCCCGCTGCTTGATGTCCGTGCCGATGGCGTTGGCGTCCCTCTTGATGGCACTCATGCGCGTGGTGCCCTGGAGCACACGGGAGTTCTGCTCGCGGAGCCTCTTGATCTCCAGCCGGATGAGCTGCACCTCCCTGTGGATCTCCTGAGACTGGCTGAGGACCTCGTCCACGTCCTGGCTGTTGTCAAACACCACCGCCTCGTGGCGGAGCTCCTCCTCCAGGTCGACGTTGCTGAAGGTGTCCGAGGCCGCCGAGGACTCGGCGTACTCCATCTGCTCCACTTGGCCATCGGACAGTTCCTGCAGGAAACTCAGTCTGTCCCTCATGGTTGGCCTGGGCTGTCGAACAGGGATGGAAAGTCAGTAAATGTTAGGTGTTAAATTTTTGTATTATATGCAACATGATAATATCAGTAACCACAATTCAACAGACTCATTCTGCTGAAAAACGATTACCATCATATTTATAAGTGATGACGTACTAATTAAGATGGCAGAATGAGCGCATGTACAACAACACGTACACACAGCCATATAATCAAATGTAGTCTAGGTTGATATGTGGTTTAGATGAACAACCCCAGGAAAAACCTGCTGCCATGATGCATAATTGCCACGCCTGCCTGTCCAAGTGGTCACACCAGTTATAAGTCCTTTATTCTTCCAAAGCATCTAACACACCCAACATCATTCACTTGTCTGACAGGTTGTCAGGAGGAAGGTGGCTTTCCTCACCAAACTCGTTTCATATATTTTACGTTTTATTACGTTTATCGAAAATTTGCTCAGACTTTGCCTTATAAAAACAATTCCGAGCACTTAAGAGTCATACAGAAATGAAAAGGTATTAATTAATTAGACAATTACGGTTATCCCTATACTAAAGCCTAGTAGCTTACATATCGTTACGTCGGCAAACACCAAAGTAACACACGCATATAGGCCTACTGTAAACATATTTCATATCGTAGCATCCAATGCTTCTGTGGGTTATTGTGCGTCTTGTGTTATTTTGCCTTGCGATATTTGTCAAACAATAAATCTACAATTTAGGCAGTGACTGACCAAAGTAGGCCTATTCTCTTCTCAAGTCTTAACTTACCTGTTCTCATCAGCTGGGATATTCAATATCAAACTTAGTACAGCATCCTGTAAGATTTCAGCACGGCGTCTCCAGGTTCATTTAAGTTAGTTACAAGATTGAAAAAAGATGGCACAACGCGCAAAGCACTCCAACTACGTTTCACACAGTGCTTTAACGTCACTGGTGTAACGCGGACTTGCGCAACCATCAGGTGACAAAAAATGATGGAATGTGGACGAGTAAGTTTGACTTTCCTTTGACGTTGGACGAGAAGAGGTCTCTATTTAGACCAGACTTAGACATAACATGCGTGCACCTGGAACAGCCGTATCTTATATGCTCTGTTTGGCCCACGGCTGTCAAGCAGGTTTTTTTTATCGGGACTGTGAAACCCAGGTATTTGGGAGGAAGGAACTTCAGTATCAATTGTTTCGAAAGACTATCGGGCCATGCGATGAAGACGGTATTGATTGGGGGCGTGCCACACCCACATTTACAGACACTTGCGCTTTTACGCACAGGGTCGTCCGCTCGATATTGGCAGCCAACAAAAATCATAAAATAAAAACGGCATCATTTAAATTTAAGACTGGGGTGTTTAACGCAGAGCCCTTTCCACGATGGGCGTCATAGCAGAGTAGACACAGATAGCACATCATTGAGTTGTAGCCCAGTGTACCAACATTAATAATAATTATGATGGTGTAGGCTAGTGCTGGACGATTACTGACATCATAGTCAGTATCGTCCTGGTCTACTGGTTTTTAATGGTCCATGAATGGCTAGCTGTCCCACGAGCTTATCCTTTCAGGTCAACTGTGAAATATCATATTTAAAATAAGCTATTGAGTGTTAGTTAGTTATTGAGTTTTAAGTTAAGGCCCATATATTTTATTTTCGTAAAACAATTGTGCAATTTATTTTGACACACATTGACACAAATTTGTAAAATGGTCTGGTCTTTTAATTTTAAAACCTATGTAAAAATGCTGTTTAATGGTATTAAACGATATAGAGATAGTAGGCTACCACAGGCAATATTATTTACCAGCTACTGAGTTAATGGACTATAGATATTATATTTGTAAATATACAATAGGATTACTAGAAAATGTTGATTGTATTATCTCACGAGGCTACTGCAGTTGTAAAGCAGCTTTACTGACCACCACTAGGCGGCAGTAAATGCCTGTTGTTGTTAACAACAAAACAACAAAATATTTGAACTAAATAACTATGAATTGTATCGTTTTGCAATGAGTGTGTTTTAGCTTGCTGTGTGGAATTCTAGTAAAGTTGTAGCACTGGAAAATAATATACTATCCACGTCTGCTGTAATCAGAGTGGGAACCTATACTGGTAAGGAGATTCAAATACACAAGTGTGAGAGGAAATAGGATAAAGGATACAAAATTACAAGCAACTGCTTTAAATTAAATTAGGGATGAAGACAAACGAGAGAGAAAAGTATCAAAACGCTACTCGCTTTCGTCTAATACAATATATCAATTTAAGATGTTCAAAGCTTTATAATAGCTGGTATTTTTTAATGTGAATTAGCTTTCTATCATTTTACATGGTTGATATTCTGAGCACACAGTAACATGATGTCGAAATGAAGTTATGTTTTCCAATTTGCCATTGTTTCCATCGATTGAAATGCTGAATCGTTTAGAGGCTATGGCTCCCCAGCAGGAGTGATAGATTTATGAGTATACCTCAAGGGGCAAACTGAAGCCAACGCGGAAGTGCCCAAAACTGCAGTACCTCGAATGGCCGCTTGAGGCTGGCTCAAAAAGGGAACCCTTCAGGTAGCCCTCGGCCTCAAAAAGGTTGGTGACCCCTGGTCTATGGTATATCTCTGCAAAGTTCTTGGTGTGAACTTAAGTGAAGTGTCTAGAGATGGGCTCCAAGCTGCAAGCACTTCTTTCTTTCCAGGATTTGAAGCTTCTATTTCTGTCACTAAATAACCAAAGCCGAATATCCATTCAGTCTTCCTGATGGCACCGTCCTCCTGAGTCTCATGTTGCACAAACCCTTAATCAGAAATCAGGATGTGTAGTGGTGGACAAGGTAGAGCAATGTGTTATGTGTTTTGTGTCTTGTTGGTCTTGTTTTTATAATTTTATTTGTATTGTTGTAGGTGTCAATGTTGTCACATGTCATATTATGCTGTCCATCTGTAATCTCATTTTACGATTTTGACTTATGACCAAGCAGGAAAAAAAGAATGTGAGAAGAAACAATTAGATTTAGGAAACTGCATACAGAAATTGGAACAAGAACACAAAAGGACGAATAATGAAACCACTCTGAAACCCCTTGGCCAATACAGACGGGAATTAAATGGCCTACTGACATACAAAGGCGATTTTCTAATCAGAGGTACTACGAAGTAGGAAAGCACAAGGAAGCTGAGTAGTTCCGAAAAGTGTGAATGGGAGGAATTCTATGAATGTTTAAGGAGGAGGTCACACTCCTTCTGCAAAGACTATGTAATGAGAAAGACCTTCCTAAAACATGGTCAGAAGCAATATTCTCCCCTAAACCTACTGGTAGTTAGAGTAGGCACCTACCCATAGCTATGGGGCTGATAACCACTGACAACATTCACGTTTTTTTCTGCTGATCTCATGAGGTCAGGTTGTATTATTTACTTGTATTATATTTATCTCTGCAACCTTTCTGCCCCCGTGATTTGAGTCCACTGGGTTTGGTCGTGTTGAGAAGGCAGAGGTCATTTTTAATTGAAGAGAGTGTCTTACTAATCACTCTTAAAGGCCCAAGAGATCCCTATGTGTTCACTGGCCAAATGTACGCAACACTGGCAGTTAAATAATGTAGCCATCATAGCTGTAATATCATTCATATATTTCCCAAGGCTGGTACGATTACATGGAGAAGGATGAAGAAGAATGAGAAGGAATATCAGAGACATGAGGACATGGGCCGACACTCACAACACACAATTTCCCTGCAGAAATAGATTACAAAATGCAGAAACCATTGCATTTTACTCATACATTATTACACAGACAGACAACTTAGCACCGGGATATGTGTGACACATACAAGAAACATTGTTGTTTATAGTTAATGGTATTTCTGTGTATACCATTGAATTGTTAAAAAAAAAAAAAAAAAAAGCATTTTAAAAGTCCCTCCTTCTTGAAATTAGCCAACGTGAACGCGCATGCTCGTAACCGCTGAAGTTTGTCATCACACACGCACACACACGCTGTGCTCTCCTAAAGACCCGGTCGGCGCTCTGTTTTTTTGGGGGGGCAAATACTTGCATTACCCGCACACACTTTAAACGTACAGCAAACAACCCCAAAAAACGAAAAGATGACGAGGTTGTCGCTACTCCGCAATGCTTGCCGCGGTCTTCGGATGTCTCCATCACACCCATGCCGCCCGGGAGCTCCCGTCTTCGGCGTCGCAAAGAGCCCACCGGTGGGTCCGGGCCGAAGCCACGTCGGTGTTGTTGTTTTCCGGGCTGCGAGTACTACCCCCACCAGTGCAAGTTCTGCCGTGGTGAACAAGTACAGCAAAGGGCACAAAGAAGCCGACGTCGGATACGAGAAGTATGTGAGGTAAGTAAATGGATGGCGGTCACACGTTTCCTGGAACCCGACGCGTCTCGGTGTACTTAATGACGCGGAATAAAACCCCACATGTTAAAAGACACTATAGTCCTTTCAGCACAATGGATGTATTTTACTTTATCACCCACGCCCCACGTGTCCGTCGCCCCGCCGCTGCCAGCTGATGTAACTCAACACAACTTTTTCCTCATTTCCCTATTCTTCAAGTAATGGATCTGAACCTCCAACCAAACACGTTATCTAAGTTATATGCTACTTAGGCGTAAGACCGGAGCAGTGATTGCGATAGAGCTGCGAATAATGTTAGATGGGGGGTCGTGGTGGTGGGGGTTATGTTTATGTTTTAGACGGGGAAATGTAGGTCAGTGTGTTACCTCCAAAAAAGTCTGCTGATGGAGTCTGTTTCCCTGGCTCCTCCCACTGCGAAACCACATTTCTAAATGCCTTTATTCCCGTTATTGCCACGTAGAAATTTTACGCCATACGCTGTTTCCATTGAATCAATCCCAGTTTGACATTCACTAAAACGTTCACTGTAACTTTGTTGGCAGTTGTTCAAACTTGACGACAATGACGCTTTCTCAACTCACTGCATTGACTATATGCCCATGCCTGTCGCAGGGACGTAGTGGAGAGCAGCAAGGAGTCACTGGTGGCGTTGCAGAGAAACGACCCAGCACTCCAACCTGTGCTAGCCATCATCCAGGTAAAGAACCCAGACAAACCCAACCATGCATTTCATCAGCTTTGTGGAAAGACCCCATACGTCAACTTTGCTATGTTAAAATGGTCATATTGTGTAGGGTGTACTAATAGAGCTTGTATACTGTATGAGTGTGGAGAGAATGTTATCCCATAGGGCTATTTGTTAATTCAATATAGTAGTTAATTCATTGCCACCATGTGATAAACATTTACAGACTAAATGACTAATTCGATATGTTCCATATAATGCATTATTGTATCATACACATGTCAGTGGTTAATGAGCGTACTACATCATGTGGTGAATTATTAAGCAGACTTTGTGATGAGACATTAGGAGAATCATTCGATGAACACTGATGGCCAGTACCAATGGTGTGCTCATCTCTGACCTAAAGTAGTCAGCCTGAAACTTTAAATTTTTGAGTATTTCTTAACCGTTATAGGCCAACATGTGTATTGCCCGTATGTGCATTTTCCGTCCTAATTTGTTGCGTTTTTAATTGAAAAGAGGGATGAGGACGACGTCTTGCTGGAGGTCAACAGAAAGATGGCAGGAAAGGTACGTCTCATTTATCCAGGCTGTTTGTCTTCTCCACCATGGCTGTTGTCCCTCACCGTGGCACCTCTTAACTGTTGGCCTGCTTTTCTTTCTCACAGATCGGATTGAACATCACCCAGATCTGCCTGACAAAAGATTGCACCGAGGATGAAGTACGTAAAACATAAAATGTCTGTCCCAGTCTCTCTCTTAACCCAACTCTCTCCCTCTCCCTCTCCCTCCCCCTCCCCCTCCGTCACACACACATGTCGGCACAGGATCCGTCTTCCACTTTGCATCTGTTGGCTCCTGTGGGAAACATTATTACCCAACATAAACATACCGTGTGTCGTCGTACGCATTGTATGTAGTCGACTTTATGTATTGAAATGGTCACAGTCTTGCGGGATTCATTTTTTGTTTTTCGTTCATTCACAACACTATGTAGGTAGCAACATTATGTTAATATCCCTTCTCAGCTGTGGAATCTCCATTCCCCAGCTGGAGGGTTACGTGTGTGTGTGTGTGTGTGTCTGTGTGCGTAAGTAGCCGGACTCTCCCGGGAATAGCTCGGGGCTTGGAGAGAGGGAGAGAGGGAGAGAGAGAGAGAGAGAGCGAGAGAGAGAGAGAGAGAGATGAAATTCCTCAGCTGATGTCAGGCGTCTGCACGTTTCTACTCATTTACATTTAGGGCATTTAGCAGACGCTTTTATCCAAAGCGACTTACAAGTACATTTGTTTGAAGAGACACTCCTGTCCTCAGGGGGAACTCTACTCTCTCGCTTCTCCCCCACCCTGCTCTACAGACACAGATTACTTTATTGATCCCGGAGGAAATTATTTGTTATGGTACCGTCCTTCTTCCCAGTCAAACGAGGACACTAAATAAGCAATGCTAAACTTCGATTTGCTTGAGGAGTGGGTTTATCTTTCTCTTTCTGCTTAATCAGTAACACGGGTAGATAATGAGAGCACAAGGTCTTCTCCACAGTAGAAATGTATAGTTTTCTCTTTTAGCTTTAGCTCATGTGATATAGTGAGCATGAAGGTAAAGATAATGTTCACTAATCTCTATTGCCATGGTCGCTTTTCACATTCGACAATGAAACAAGGACCTTGAAATGAAACAAAGACAAAAAAACAACACCATTGTCTTCTTGAATGAAACACTAATCTCCAAGTGTGTGTGTGTGCGTGTGTGCGTGTGCGTGCGCGTGTGCAGATCGTGGACGAGGTGTTGAAGCTCAACGAAGACCCCAGGGTGCACGGCGTCTACCTCCACCTCCCCCCTTCTCTACTGACCGGCCGCGTGCTCGGCACCCTCGCGCCAGAGAAAGACGTGGAAGGGTAACTGGGGAGACAAAGGGAGGGCGCTCTGTGGGTACCGACCCAGGTAGAACCCTGGCGTGTGATCGCTGGGTGGGAAAGGGCTGAGCAGGGCTTCTCCCCCAAAGAAGGGTCTTAGTGGCGCTGCACCACCTTGCTCCTTTCCAGCCGCATCATGTAACATTTCAAAGTCGGGCGGGCCACAAGGTAGCATTTAAGTCAATATTTTTAATAGATGAGTTGTTTTAAAAAAATATTATTTTTACTTTCTAATACGGTTCAATTGGTTAAAACGCTTTTTGTTTTTTTTATAACGCTTCGAAAAGCAAAAATACAATATCATGTTCATGAGTGCTCTGTGGAGGAAGTCAGTGGCTTTTGGACCTCATTGGTCCGAGTCCAACTCGGTTACGGCAGATCTTCAATGTAATCTCCAATTAAGACACACGGCTTCGGCTTCATATGTCATATGCACCTGGAAAAAAGGCCACCAACCCACAGCGATTTCCAATTAACTGACTGGTCCAAATGTATGCCAAGAAGGCGCAGACCACAGATGTGACATTTTTTACTCTACAATATTTTCTCAGGCTGTAAAAACTTCTACTGTACGTAGAATGTTTTTTACGGACCCTAATTAATCAATTTATTCCCATGCGGTGGCGAATTTTGCCGAAATCAAAATGTAAATTAAATCAGTAGACACGTGAATGGGAAAATTAGAAAGACACCCTGTTTCATCAAGCCACTTGGTCGACGAGGCAAAGGTTTCCGCACGAACAAGACTTGAGAACATCTGTGTCTGGTGTGTGGAGTGCTCCACACTGCCCCCATGCTGCCCAGTCAAAGCTACAATTACATTCAGAGGTTTTAGTTGCTTAAATACAATGCCCCCGTTTGTGCTTCAAGTCGTAGCGCATTCATTTGTTTTTGAACAGGAACCGTGTATTGCATTCATCCCCAAATCCCTGACATTATAAACATTGGAATATATCTATCTAGATATCTATCTATCATTTGGTGGACACTTTAATCCAAATGTTCTTACAACACCATGAGTGCATACATTCTTAGCATGGGTGTGATGGTCACACTGTGACCCCAGTGGGACTCGAACCCTTAACCCTGGCGGTGTTAATACCATGCTCTACCAGTTGAGCTAGGCATGAGTCAGAGATTAGACATGACCAAACTAACCATTCCTGTCTGCACACATTATGAAGTCCCACAAGTGTTGCACATATTCTTATTTTGTTTTTGTGTGGAATGCGTCTGCAGGATGGTGGATCTGAACATGGGTCGCCTGGTGAGAGGAGATGTGAGCGAGGGCTTTGTGCCCGCGGCGGCCAGAGCGGTCATGGAGGTACTGGAGAGACACGGTGAGTTCCAGCAAGCCCCCCCCCCCCCAGTGCTGCAGTTCAGGGTTCACAGCAGGTCAAAGGTCAGACAGGAGCATAGGATTACATCTATGTGCTATTCTTGGTAAAGATTTACCATGCAGATGACTGTTCTGATTCTTAGCCCATTTAGGGCAGGGTATAGGAGGGGAGTCGCTTCTGGTATTAAATGCACCTGTGGCCACACAGGTGTTTCCTCGGAGGGGAAGACGGTGGTGTTGGTGGGTGGCGAGGGATCCTTCAAAGTTGCTCTCCGCTGCCTGATGGAGAGAAGAGGAGTGGTTACTCTGAACAGTCACAAAAGCTCAGAGAGTTTCCAGAAACGGGTATGTGT
>OMNR01035578.1:0-14448 GCA_900303205.1 Mora moro
GTGTGTGCGTGTGTGTGTGTGTGTGTGTGCGCGTGTGCGTGTGTGTGTGTCTGTGTGTATGTGTGTGGGTGTGTGTGTGTGTGTGTGTGTGTGTGTGTGTGGGCGTGTGCATGTGTGTGTGTGTGTGTGTTTGTGTGTGCGTGTGTGTTTGTGCGTGTGTGTGTGTGTGTGTGTGTGTGTGTGTGTGTGTGCGCATGTGCGCGTGTGCGTGTGTGTGTGTCTGTGTGTATGTGTGTGTGTCCCCACAGCTGTATGCAGTGGGGAGATCACAGAGTCGGCTGGAGTGGTGCTGTCTCCCAACTGGCCCGAGACGTACGACAGGGGGCAGGACTGCGTCTGGGGGCTCCACGTGGAAGAGGACAAGCGGGTCCTGCTGGACATCACAGTGTACGTGGTTCATATGTGCAGTGAGTCCTGTAGTGGACTCTTCTTGTCCAAAGTCACAAGTTAGGCCGAGGACAACCAAAGCGTACAATCTAATGTAGAGCTGCAAAAAAATATGATTTCAAATGAAAGTTGACAGAGCGCAGAGTAGCAACACAAGGAAAAACAAGGTTAGTATTTGTGTTATTGTTGTATTAGTGGAAGTGAGGGCAGTAGACATCACATATCGGTGCTTTCTGCATTCCAATACAAAGTGTGCTGTAGACTATTACTGCTAGGTAATAGTATATAATAGTAAAGTAAATAATAATAAAGATAATCACAAATCAGCAGAAGTGCAAGTCACTTCGTTAGGTGGTCCCAGAAGAGGTGGGCAGTAGATGCTTCTTACACATCTTTATGCCACAGCATTGTTATAAAATAATGTACTTTGTCGTACATTCTTTTCCATTAATGGGACGCCTCGTTGTGGTTTATTCCTTCCATAAACATGGTGTATGTGTGAATGCATGTCCCTTTATCATGTGTAGTAGGCTCACTGAGTCCATGTCTGACATTGGGTTCTGGCCTACTGATTCCTTTGGACTTCCCTTGTTGTGTCTCTTGACAGATAAGCATCATATAAAGTGTAGTTTGCTTCAGACAAGTTAGCTCCACACAATGGACAACTCACCGTCACTGGAAACACAATACCGCTAACCTTGTGAATGAGTGAATGACGCACAAGTTGTACCAAGTGCACAAAGGGGAGCGTACTGGAGCGCTCCATGAGTCGAGTAGACCTCGGCTCTTCTCTTCCCATTCTGATGTTAGTGGCTTTGGCATGAGGCATCTGTGAAGTATCGTTTTGGATGTTCAAGGACATCATTTTCATTTACATCTTTTATATGTTTTCTTGCTAAATGTGCACTTTAGGAAAGAGATCTGAGCCAAACGCAGGTACTCTGGTCTACCTTTGTCAGGAATTTTGTCAAGTCATTTCGAATCTAATGCAAGGAATACAAGGAAATATAAAAATTCGGGAAAAAACTGGTCTCACAAGCAAAAGAAAATAAGGGCAAATTGTTTCTCAAATTGGACTAACTTGTGTTAGCAGGAGTTAGAGCTCTGATTGATTTTCCCAGTCAATCCACTCCAGAGAGCTGCAAGGCCTTGTTTGGTTAATAACAACAAATTTGATACACGCCGACATTTCTCAATCTGTCTCGCTTGGCAGCAGGTGAGACATTTTATCCACTTAGAATCCGAACACGGTGAGGTTTTCCCACTGTGTGTCTCGCAGAATGGGTCTGTCTAGGTGTGCGAACCCTGAAAAACATTACATTCAATCACATGGTAGTCAACTCCTGCTCCAAAACACCCTTTTGTCTTATGACAACACCCCCCCCCCATATGATTGAGGATTTTTAGTAGGATTTGCTGTGTGTCGGTTCATTCCAGATCATAATCTTTTGAATCAAGTGTACTCCCGATCTGATGAATAGCTCAAGCTCTTGTTCCTTAATGAATGTTATCAGGAGCTGCTGACGATTAATTAGCAGCAGCAGTAGCAAAGAGCATGTGCTGTCTTCCAGATAAGCCCCCCCTCCCCACCTCAGGGAAGATACCTCCGCACCTGCCGTCACTTTGAACAGTGTATCACTTTAGTGACTGTTGGCTATTGATATATATGGCTTACAGTATGTACGTACATACTTATATATGATTAAGATGGTACTTTATTATTGCCAGACAGGAAAACCGGGTGTCACAGCAGACAGTAGGACAGTAGGACAGTAGGACAAGTAGCAGAAATTAAAACAAAAAAAAAAGTATATAAGAGAATAGAATAGAAAATAAATACATAAAATACATCTATCCACAACACGAGCTGTAGCAATGGAAATGTGAATGCAAAAAATGAATGTAAATGTGTAATATAGACTTGGTTTTTATTCAAATGAATGACTGAAATATAATAGTGGTTAGGTCACAAATAGAAAGCATTTCCTGTTGCCCGTGTGGCAGCAGCCCATTGGCTGGTTGTGCACCTGTGTCTCCCTGGGCTTCCACCCCGGGATCACCACTCAGGAGTGGTGATCAACTACTGCACACACACCTGCATGAACACCAGCAAACATTTGATACACACAATCCCACAATGTACGCACATGCACGTGTGCACGCACACGCGTGCAGGCAGGCACGCACGCACACACTTAACAACAAAAATAAAGTTATATAAATAAAGTTCATATATACACATGTTATTTATCTTAGATGAAAAATGACGTATTTTAACATTTTGCTCTGTATTAAATTTCAAAATTCTGTTTCTTTGTTTACAGTGTGGAAGTAGGGCTTTGCGACACATGACGTTTATGATGTTGGGGAAAAGCAGCAGAGCTATTTGCGTTAGTTGCTCTCTATTATGTACAATGGGTCTGGACTGGTCTACACAACACAGGGAGATGAGAGTCATAGTCCATGTGTGCCTCTCGGCTTGTATGCCGTGCTGTTAGATGTTGATGTAGTGAGTCGCTCATGTCAGAATCTGTTGTCTGCTTTCCCTGAATGTTGGGAGTTGTTCTTCAGCTATTATGTGGAGCTTACAGTAACCTATTAACTTATTATTATTGAGTCTATTATTATTGAGTCTATTCGGTAGTGGTGGATATGAGATCTGCTAGAATATTGTCCAATGATTTTTACTATCTTAGTTGAGGCCATGTAGTAACAGAAATACATAACAGAAATACATTCAATTCATAACGGAAATACTGACAGCCTTCATTAACATGTTTAATACACTCAGCAGTATAGCTTGCTAATAGCAATTGAATATGTCCCTTGTGTTAAACTCCCTCTAGGCTTAACATAGGGCAAAATGACATGGTGACCTTCTACGACGGAGATGACTTGACGGCAAAGGTTCTGGGTCAGTACGGCGGCTCGCGGGCCCGCTTCAAGCTGTACACGTCCACGGCAGACGTCACGATTCAGTTCCAGTCGGACCCCGCCACCAACATCTACGGCTACGGCAATGGCTTCGTGGTCCATTTCTTTGGTGAGGCCGGACAAGAGACTCCAACTGGATTGGGAATGATTGAAGTGGAAGTCACACAGAGAAAAAAATTGTATTACAAATACTTGCATAACCATTGCAAACAAGACTGTGATTGTTGAAATATTTCTTAAATATAACTTGATATTTCTTATTCACTGTTCTAACTGCACGCGTTTTTGCAAGCACGTGTCTCTCTAAATAAGGTTTAACAAGAAGCAAAAAATGGGAACTGCCGTAATCTAATAGTTGTAAGAGCAAATTCTACAAATTTGCTGCTCTTTAAAATGACTGAGAGAAGGAAGAGTAAAGGAGCATTTTTTTTATATATAAACAAATAAAATAGGAATAAAAGAGCCAGTCAAAAGTGTCAGGTACCTCTAAATATGCCATATTAGTATTTGTCCAAATTAGCCTTGGAAGTAAAGGTCACCAAACTGTCAGAGCACACTTTATTTCGGTATTTAGGTTCATGTATTTATTTTCCTGAAGAAAAACAAACCACAGGGTTTTCATGTTGTTCTTCTTCATCCACCTTCAATGTGCACCCGTATATGCGATCCACAGAGGTTCCTCGTAACGACACCTGCCCCGAGTTGCCTGAGATCTACAATGGCTGGAAGAGCTCGTCCCACCCTGAGCTGGTACATGGCACGGTGGTAACCTACCAGTGTTACCCAGGCTTCCAGGTGGTTGGCTCAGAACTGCTCATGTGCCAGTGGGACCTCACCTGGAGCGGTGACCTGCCCGGCTGTGAGAAAGGTAATGATTCAAACCCAGAACTTAGTTTTAATATACAATAAAAACAAAAGATTTATGAAGGACACATTGTGACGGTAATTCAGTCAGCACTTGCGCTATGATTTCCCTTGGACAATTCTTAGCATTCGCTCAATGCTGAAGCACACGAGCGTGTGTGCGTGCATGACTTTTCGTGAATTTCAGTTCATATTTGTAGTGCGACACAAAAGATTATTAGACTCCTATTGTTTTAACAAAGCAAAGCACACAGAATGCAGCGGGCTGTATTTTTCAGTTTGCTCAGCATAGGACTCAAGTCTATTTTGGACGCTAAATTATTTTGCATTGCCCATCTGTGCTTTCGGCTTTAGAATTCCACAGGCGAGAGGAACACTATTTTCAAACAATACCACTACTTAGACGGAGGATCGATTTCCGCAACAGCAAGGATATCTCCCTTTAGGTTTAAGTGACTGTATGTATATGTACATGACTACGTGACTTGCTGGCCTCTAGCCTGGCTTGGCACCAGGTTAGAGAGGCTTCATAAGTCAAAATATGACATATATGGAGAGAGACAGCCCCTCTCTCCATAACCAGACAAAGTGGTGACTAGATATGCTGATTACAGAACATTGTGATAAGATATGCTTGAGACCCCCACTCTCACAGATACTAAAATGTACATGCAGACATGCAAATGTAGCTAGTGGATGTACAGCATGTGTTGAATGCAAAACATACCCTTGACAGTTCATACACAAGCAACTGACATCATTTGTTTCGGTGCACCTGACGAGCCGACATTGGCGTGAAACACGGACCTAGCTGGGTCCAACATGGCTGACTTCCTTGCTGCCATGCTGGCCTCTCTCCTACTGGGCCTAGAATTGGTTTTGGGATTTTCTGTTGAGAGAGACAAACATAAGCTCTTTATCTAATACCTCTGAGGGCAAATGTTACTTGGCTTAGGCAGCCAAACCATTCAGGCTAAGCTGTTGTTTAAGATAAAAGAGGTTTTGGATACCTGTGTTTCGGGCTGCACAATTAATTGCATATTTATGATTTTGGCCTCTGTAATTAGCTAATCGTGAAAGGCCGCATTCCAAAAAAGTGTAATCTACGAAAAATATTATTACAAAAATGAATACATGATTTTGTATGGCCGTTACATGAAAATCTAATTACATTAATAACAGTTACAACTGAGTAATAAACGCACTGACATTAAGGGCGCTAGAATCTTGTGTGTCTGAGGAATCACTACCGCAAAATATATGACAGCAAGCAATGTGACGTGGCGCCAGCTTGTCAAACTGAATCGACCATCTGTTAATCGTAATGAATAATCACAATCACAACATTGGGCAAAACAATTGCAACTCATTCTTTGTCACACTTGTGCAGCCCTGTTCTGCATGAATGGCATCCTATCATTTTCAAACATTTGCAGGTTTTCATTTTTTTCTTTTGGAACCACAGAATATAGAAATATAGAGTTGCTTTATTCTGTCCTTTCTGTGTCTTTTTCTTTCTCTCTTGACAGTGGTGTCATGCACTGATCCGGGGATGGTGGCACATAGCCGGCGAGTCCTGACCGGTCCTCATCTGAACGTCGGCTCCACCATTCAATACATATGCAGCAAGGGCTTCTCGCTGTCCGGGAACAGCCTGGTCACCTGCTACAACCATGGCTCGTCTGGCCCAAAATGGAACCAGAAGCTTCCTAGATGCCTGCGTATGTACAGTTAAAGAGAGCCGATTCAGTTGAGGCCATTTGATCCTTGGCGCTTTAAAGATGAATAATAAAACAAAAATGAAACAGCAACTGTAGTGAAACACATGGTATGCCGCCTCTGGTCAAATCTCGTAAGTGAATTGTCTCGGGGATAAATGGTACACAGAAGATTGGGTTTCATTGCTGTCGGCAGTGGTGTCTTTGACAACACTTTCTTACAATAATGTACGTTCTACGAATATATTAGTTATAATAGTTTGTGTACCTGTCAACTGCATCATGCTGTTGAAGATTGGATTAGACTATCTTACTTAGATGATCTTAGATGATCTTGGACTGTAACTAATGATTCACATCATATATCTTCCCTATCAGCTGAGGCCTATGAGCCATGCAGCCACCCAGGCACGCCTATCTATGGAGTGCCCAGTTCCGATAAAGGCCTCTTTAAGGCTGGAGAAAGCCTCCACTACTCCTGCCTGGCGGGTCACATGTTGCTGGGGGAGCCTGTCCTCCGGTGTGTCCCTGGACACCCATCCCAGTGGAGTGGCCTGCCACCTGTCTGCAAATGTAAGAAACTGCAAAACAAATATCTACTATAATATATTTAACTTAATCTAACTATAATGAGAAGAGTCTCTGTATGTATGTATGTCCGTCTGTCCTTCGATTTTCCCGACAACCGTTCATCTGACCGACTTCACACTTGAAGGGTGTATTGCTGAGGACCCAAGGAAGTACAGTGTTGAGCATGAAGTTGTTTGGATGAGTGGTTCCTGACAAAGCTGCAAGCAGCAATACCGGAGGCCAAGTAATCGGCCTGTTCCGAACAGGCACTGCACTCGTTCCTTTAAAGACAACATGAAATAGTGTTCTTGATATTACTTCGGTGGTTTTCTTTTAACTGATTAGATTTTGGTATGTTTAATCAATACAATCAGACAAACGTGAAAAGGTTCAGCAAATGAGATGAAGCTAATTATTTTAATTGCAACTTTCTGTTCCATATCATCAGTCATACACATGTATTGAATGACTAGATTAGAATATATAGATTAATATGTATCATATGATGTGTTTCACATGTACATTTTTCACTTACCTTTTCAGCGCAAACCACTGATCAGAGATTGGATGGTAAGTGGTAAATAAATTCTTAAATGTTCTTCAATTCAGTTCAAGGACAAAAATGTAAGCTTTGCCAGAGTCACGTATTGCCTCCTCTTTAGCAGGATAAAAAGATCAACAAAAAACATGAACAAGCTATAAATATGTATTATATATTGTATACACACAGATCATATTGTGTGCTCTATCAGCTTAATACATTTTAAGATCAAGGACTTGTAGAGATATTAAACCTGCACTATTTAACTGGACAAAATGATAAATGCTGAAATGGTTGGAGAAAGACAAATATGAATGTGTGTTTGGGGGGACCATCGCAAAAATGATCTTCTCAGTAATATCGGGTTATTTACACATATGTTTTTTACAATTGGGCTTTCTCGTCTTAAAGGAGCAAAACTTGTAGTATGTATGTTTTGACCCTTTCTTTTCATATGTAATGAAATGTATATTTATGTCTGTAAAAAATCACAAAGTAATGGTAGTTGGTAGTTAGCGATGGTAACTGCAAAGGGATGGTAGTTAGTACTAATAAATACAGAGAACAAGAGAGCACCTTTCTCAACAGCACAGAGCTCTGAATGTGTCCTGATTGCTTCTTCCAACAGTGGCGACTTCAAAGTTACGACTGCAAGGAGTGAATGTAGCGTTTGCTGTCTTCATCCCCGTCACCCTCCTCTTTCTCCTCCTGATCGCCGGGATCTACCTCTACTTCTCGAAGTGGGTGAACTCAATGAAGAGCACTCCACTCCGATGTTCTCCTTAAAAATGTCCATCACCTAAAAAGAATAACCATTCACAATTCTCAATTCAACCATATTGGTTTTTCTTGATATTTTTGAAGTAAACTTTAAATGTTATTCCAAGGTTTCTAATACAAATGATGCCATGGCCAAATTGCTTATTTTTGGAAATAGTTATTAAATAAATGTGTATACAGATATGCGTTCTTTAAATCTCATAAGAGTAAAACTAGTAAAATGCTTATTTAAATTTCATATGCAAACATATTCCTTAAAATAATTGAGCATGGGATGAGCATGGTTATTTTACAACAAGTAAAATAGTACAACATGTAAAGCTGATATTAGGAGAAAATGGCAAAATTGGCAAATTCTAATTGAGTTTTCATTTAGGGCCCAGGGAAAGTCTCTACCAGTGTCCTCAACTCTGCCATACAGCCACATACTGGGGGAGTCAGCCTTCGACAGCTCTGTGTATGAGACAATGGTAAACATGCGCGCGTGTGTGTGTATATGCACGTGTGTATGTGTGTGTGTGTGTGTGTGTGTGTGTGTGTGTGTGTGTGTGTGTGTGCGTGTGTGTGTGTGCGTGTGTGCGTGTGCGTGTGTGTGTGTGTGCGTGTGTGCGTGTACTTGCCAGTGCTTGTAAAGAGAGAGACACTGTTGAAAGGCAAAGGCGAAAGACCAACTTGTGTATCTTAGAGATCTCAGAGAAAGTTCAAAACACAAAGCAACGGAACAAGATGGGTATTGATCCATGAAATTCGTTTGTTTGTGAGGTTCCCGGTACTGTTCGGTTCAATTGTATCTCAACCTGTAATTGAATAAACTCTGAAAACTATCAAGAATACTGTGAAAGTGTAGCAGAATACAAAGCATGAGTGATAACTATATTAACGATCATTTTTGTTTGTTTTTGTTTCCAAATGCAACATTTCAACTAATGCCAATTTCTTCTCCACTCTTTTCTTCCATGTGTTTCTTCTTCAAGAACAATGAGGTATGATCATGTACATTCTCTTTTCATCCATACATACCTTATACACACCTATGTCACCACTCAGGGTGCCGGTCACTACACTCTGCAGTTCTGAAAACGGCCACTAGTGAGCAGTAATATACAATTAATGCTAACAATATTAATGGCTTCAGGGCAATATTTGTTATAGGCACTTTGTGTATAATACTTTGCAATTCCATGAATGAATTGACAAAATAATAAACTGGTTCATACTTTTTCAAGCAAAGGAATACTAATGCTAAAATTCATAATGGATATTCTCCTCTTTGCAGGAGAGCAGAGCGTATGAGGTTTCAATCTAAAGGACGTGTGTGTGCACCAGCAACAGACAGAAAGCATGCGGGCCATCTGAACACTTGTCATTGCTCAACCCTCTATGTGATCCCCTGGGGTTACTGTTGCCTACACCTTATTGTCTGATTGCAAATGAAAAGCCACTTCTCCACCGCACTCCACAATGCCCCTGGAACTTCTGTGCCACTGGATTATTATATTATTTTTCTAAGCCCCAGCGATTGCAATGGTTCGGCAGCCGTTTGTACAGTTTTTACCTGGCGCTCACATTTTGAAGACTTTCACAGTAATAATACATCTCAGAAACCATTCGCTGCTGAGCTTAAAAGTGCATTTTTGTGTCATGTATGTTGTACATTATATTTCCTCTGCCAAACACTCTTAAAGGAAATGGTCAGGTATTTATGGAGTTCGGGAGAATATATTAGATTACAAATAAAACTAAAACAATGATTATTTTGAGGATTTGCATTTCAGAGCACTCAACGGCAAAATTGTATTCTTTTGGTTAAACCTATCCTCCAAGAAATCTGAATGTGCCTTAAATAAAAGGCTCTTAAAAACAATGCTGTTGTATGTTATGTTGTTTTTTTTAAATAGGAAAGACTTTAAGAAAGATTTGAATTTCAGTTTCACAAAGTTTTCTGTTAACATTGCTAGTTTGTCCCAGAAAAAGAACCATTAAATATGTTTAGTTACATTCTGTTACATTTTTTTGTATAAGAGAAAAGCAAGCAAAGGTGATTAATTTGTCCTTCCACAACTACCTGTTTTGCAAAACGCATTAGAATAAAGATCAATATCATAGTTTAACATTAATTGTCATAACATTTATTTCTAAACTGGTGTGCTGACCTATTGACCTATTTTGGATTGTACATAGTGTACTGATTAAGCAACTTCACAACATCTTCAATAAAAGTTATTGTTCAGAAAACTAATCACACTTGTGTTTTAAATTTCTTGATTTATAATTTACTATTTTAAAATGTATTTAACGTCTTTACAGTCATTGCATTAGAATGGTGATCCCTCAACATGACATTTTTTTTAAATCGCAGACACTTTTTTTGGGTTTAAGTTTTTAAGTTTTATTGTGGTCAACAGCCAAGAGCATAGTAAAACATCTGCCTTGTGGTTTGTATTTATCAAGGCATTTACATTTTTAAGAAATTCATACTATTATTGAGAAAAGTGTGCCATTCGATAATAACGGCAATGCCATGAACATATTCTGACAATATGGATTGCACTATTAGTTCACAAATGTTAGCAGTGCAACAGAAAATTATGAAGAATGCGCAAATCTAAAAAAAAAATCTCTTTACACACAATGTCAAAACACCCCCTCTACCCCTTTAAAAGGGGACAATGTTCTGCAATAATGTTGAACAAAAACACATTTGCTTTTAAAGGGAAATTTGAATAATCAAATAGTCATCAATCGTTTGGGGCGCAGGTGTTGGCCTACAGGGCATCTGAGCAGTGGCAATCATTGCAAATTGTAATAATAGCTTGTGCTAAACTAATGTGAAGCTGTATCCATAACTTTATAGTTATTACAAGTCCCCCAATTGCCTTGACTGGACGGGGCATTTATTTTCATTGTACAACTACAATTATTTCACACTAAATTGAGCAATTCTGGCCCCATATGGCGATCCCTCTCCCTGTGCACCAGGTGAGTCATGAACCAATGTACATTAGTGAACTTTGTACTTATTGCACTTCTTTGCACTTGTTGCTCTTATATTATATTGCACTTCCCTGCTCTTATGCAGGCATCCTAGCAGTGGGAATATTTTGCTATTCCCCTGCATTTTGGAATGCTGGAAGACCTGCTCTATTCGTGTTTTTATTTACCTCGGAAATATATTGCTGTCTCTTTCTAACAAATGTACTTGTAAGTCGCTTTGGATAAAAGCGTCTGCTAAATGCCCTAAATGTAAATGTAAAAAATGTATTTCCAACCTACCTCTATACTCTCTCATTTGGCTCCTAGGAGTGTCCCTCAGCTCTCATTACACGTAACCCGACCTGTTAGCCAGCACTAGCCTACCCCTGATAGCCTATCCCTGATAGTACACTAGATTAGAGGTTCCCTGCATGTTCCTTGTCCACCCTGCCCCATCTAATCATAATGCAGTCACTGTTTTACTGTGTTGCTGCGATCATGACTGGATGCCTGGCCACCCCACCTGACGGCACCCATTGCACTCCTAATCGCCCCTGGAAGGAGGGATCCCCCCACTCTGCGTTCCTTCTCAAGATTTCTTCCTTGCTAGCTAAGATTTTTCTTGCCCTTTGGGTGGCTAGGGTTAGGGGGGTGTCATAAATATATGGCCTGTAAAGCCCTTTAAGGGGATTAAGGGCCATACAAATAACATTGACTTGACTTGAGGGCGGCTTAGTCCCTGAAGAGCGGCCCCTACCCGTTGAGCATGTGCAGTACCAGGGGAAAGGCTGTCGAGCGGTACACCTCCTCATTGGAGCTCTCCTCCCCAAACACCTGGTCAAAGTAGAACCTGTGCTGTAGGTACATATAGGAGATATCACCACATACAACCCATGTCCGTAACACACGCTACAATACAACATGCTACAGCATGTTGCCACACGCCACCACATGCTACTACATGCTATACAAGTGGCGTGCTACATTTCCTTTATGAACAATATCATTTTAATGACACATTTTAATTGTAGTATCAATTTGTCTTGGGCTTGACACTATGCAATTGTTATTGCAATCGTCACATTAAGGTTGTATTTGTTACCCACTGAAATGGCCCTATAGGAATGCAGGATAAACCCACAGGGATGTCCTGCAGTCACATTGCTGTAGCGTGAATGTATCGTACATGTATTGTGTATTCCCCGGAATAGATCACTCCCAGTCATATCTGTGATATTACATCGCCTGCGACGCACGCACGAATCACCTGCAGTACGTAGCGTGTCAGGTCCACTGCGTCTTTGCTCTGGTGCACCAGCACACACGCGCCGCCCTGGGTGGTCACCACGTCCGCCTCCCCTCGCTTGTCCTCCGCGCGCGTCAGACACCTCTTCCGCACGCACACACTGATGCGCTGCTCCCCGGCTCGCCTGCAGCGAGCGCAGCACACCCAGGGAAAACCAACCACACGTGCGGCAAGTCAGACACGCACACACAGGTGAACCGGGAAGTAAGGAAAGGACATAAGGAAATGAGATGTAAAAGAGGAGCCATGCAAATATACAGACAAACCATATATGGCAGATTGCCAGCGATATTTTGCTCATGTGTGAAACAACAAATTGATTTTATGATTCGAATTCAGATGCATTCAGAATTGTCCTCAAAAATGAATGTTATTGAAGCATGAGGGGTGCAAAGACAACAGAAATAAATGCAACTCACGTTTTGTTGGGACTAGGCTGGGAATGTAAAGGCAGTCCGTAGTTATAGTAACCAGCTGCTCTGTCTGAATAGTACACTGGTGTGGGTTTGGTCAACTGCCTACAAGTCCCAGAATTCCCCTCGCCACGTTTACCAGGTTTTGCTGCCCTGGAGAGTCCTTTCTTTACCTTGTTTTTGTTACCCTGCTTTGATCCAGCAATTGTGTGTCCGGGATTAAGATTTTGATTAGGTCTAGGATTAGGGCTGGGATTAGGGTAGGGAAACAGCTTGTGAGCGGAGGCCGGCCCTGCGGACGACGGCGCGCGAGGGCTTTGAGCAGACAAATGTCTCCTGGGAATGCTTGGCTCTGAGGTTTCTCCCGGTGCACGTGTGTCGGCATGAAGGTAAAGGTCTGACTGAAAGCAGTGGAGGCTCCCTTCCGACACATGGTTACTGCTTGATCGGCGACGTTGGTAGACCGGTTCTGAAGGACTCTCAAAAGGCTCGGGATATGGATCCCCCGCCGCACAGCTAAAATCAAGGCGTCTTCTCACAGGAGTGGATGAATTTGTGCCCTCTGCATTTTGACTCGTATCACCTCCAACCGCCTGGCTTTCAGGAGCGCTGCCTCCATCAGTGGTATCACCGTGGCGTAGGTTGTGTCCAGCGTCGTGTCCAACAGACTGGACCAGCCGTACCAGATGGAAGAGGCGAGTGCGGTCCTCCGGTGCGTGTATTCCGAGGACGGGGTAGTCCTCCGGGGTCAGTGTTGAAAGTTGGGCCACACGACACACCCCCATTGAAGCAAACCTTAAAGACAACATGAAAAGGATAAATTCACTTTCAATTTTCCCCCATTTACAACGAAAACATAACAAATGCCCTCCATTAACCTTCTCTAAAGCCAATATGTTTTTTGTGACGTTGCATGTTTAACGCTGCTCACTGATGTTCATATTATTGTACTGTACTGTCAGTAACATTGGAATAAAATGTTGCTGTTGACAGAAAGTTATGTATTGCATATATTGTGTCCGGTATACATATCATGTTGTAATATTGTGATGCGACATATCACACCTGTGGCCGGTATGATGATGCATATTGCAGTGTTACGTCCTCTGATCCACTCACCTGGCATGGTGCTGTTGCAGACCCACCTCTGTCAGGCACTCGTACAGGCATGATGTCATATCCTGTTCGTCTGTTCTCCCTTCTCACGGCCACTCAACCTGCTAAGATAAAATGGGTGTTGATGGAAGTCTGTCCATCAATTGGTCAAAAAAAGAAACATTTGTCGAAGCATTGCATTCAATTCATAACTTATAATTCATTCAATCTCTCTCTCTATATATATGCTACCATGCAGCCTTCTTCTCAATACTATATTTCTATCTTCACACATTGGTTCCAGCGAGTGAGTGGTGTGTAAAATATAGATACTCTGTTGGGGAGGTAGGAAATTGAAACTGGAGACTGGTAAGATGCTGAAATATGACCCCTCCTAAGGCTGGAGCTCTGCAACCATGGCAAACATTGCTGTAAAGCTGCAAATGGGATAAATATAGCAGAGTAGGTCTAAAGCAGCTGCTGGTTCCGTAGGTTGACTGTATGGCCGTAGGACAGAGACTCACAGTCTTGCTATAGAGATAAGGAGGAAGGCCCCCCACTGCCGTACATGACACAGTGAGATAGGCTTTCAATATGATAATATTCAGGAGGGCAATAGGGGCGCTATTCCAGAGATCTAAAAGTATATAAATGAATGAATAAATGACGTAGGCCTACATGATGTTTTTCTTTATTGCTAAAGTGCAATAGAGAGAGAGAGAGAGAGAGAGAGAGAGAGAGAGAGAGAGAGAGAGAGAGAGAGAGAGAGAGAGGGGCGTGGGGGGGGGGGGGGGGGGGGGGGGGGGGGGCGAGGGGGGGGGGGGGGGGGGGGGGGGGGGGGGGGGGGGGCGAGAGGGGGGGGGAGAG
>OMNR01035664.1:0-13657 GCA_900303205.1 Mora moro
TGTTTGAGCTGCTCCACTCTCTGCTGGACCTTGGTCTTCATCTCCTCAGCATAGGGCTCCAGGGTGCCTCTGACGGTGCTCAGGTCCTGGCTCAGACGGTCCCTCAGCACCTCTGCCTCCTGGCTGATCTTCAACACCAGGCCCTGGGCCATGGGAGGCAGCTGCTCGTGCAGGGTGACCGCATACTGGCTGGCCACGTCGGCACTCTCTGTCAGGCGGGAACTGGGGGAGAGAGAGACATTAACATGATGTGGTTTTGATAATCTTCCTGGGCCTACTAGACACATTATAATACTAAAGTATTATATGTGGATATTCAATGTCTTGTTGTCTTATTTGTATCACTAATGATTGGAAAAGTCACCTGACTTACTTGACATCCTGTCCCAACTTGGACTTCCTGATCATCTGCAGGGTATCATCAGCTGTCTGGGTTGCCTTGGCAACGTAGTCCCAGAAGGCATCAGTGAGAACCTCCAGCTGTGGTTTGGGCTCGTCGGCATAGAAAAGGTTGCCATGGCAGCCTGGAATGTTTCAATATCAATGTTCTTATTAATAATATTGGTTTTTACCCAGTGGTACTTATAGAATTTTTTTTGTTCAGTCAGTTGTCATGACAATAAATTCTACTTACCAGAGAAAACGGCGATCGCAAGCACCACAAACACCTTCATAACTGTGTTGTTTTTCTGAAGAAGAAAAAAAGCAGAGCATATCTTAATCATGGATGTGTTCAAAGAACCGAACTACCTCCTGCCACGACTCCTCACAACTTCCATTTCAAATCCAAGAGTTACTCTCACCTGGTTGTATGTCTTATGTCTTTGAGGTCAGTGTATCTGTGAGTGTGTCAGTGCTGGGCTTTTCCATTTTTATACCCCACACGGCCGAGAGTTGTAGCAAAGAGCGCAAAGTCCAGAAATCCCTGCCATGTTGTCACAGCTGCCTCTTCCTGTTTCCCCTGCTTCTCCCAGCTACTGCTATATGAAAGATAAGGACTGTAATGAACACAAACACCTTAAATCCACTAGATTAATCCATTAAAGGCCGTATACAATCATCACTATAAACAGTGTAACTCATTAACATACCTTATAACAAAAGATTAAGATTGATGTTTGTGATTTAATATTTTGTTTATTTATATTACAGGGACAATGGACAGTCATTGATTGTCCCAGAGTTAGCAAGATAGCAAAATTTCATCAGCAGTCCCTGGGCAGGCAAGGCAAGTGTATGTTGTTTTTTGTTTTTTTTAATAATTCAGGCGCTGGTCATTAGCTGTCCACGTAGCTCAGTGCTAACGACCAACAGATAACGCCAGATAGCCTCACACATGCTAATGGACTTTGTAATAGGTCAAGCCCTGTGAGTGAAATGGCATTAGCCACTCCTCAAACACCTTTCAATACAACACAAATGATAAGTAGATGAACTAGATAGAAGACTTCAAAACTAGAATAGGCCATAGCATCATTATACACAAGTACAGCGATGCTGTATCAACAATGAAACTGACTCTGTGGGCTTCATAATTGTACATTTAGATAGATAACAACAGTATGGTCACAGCTCACTAATATATGTGTTCAGGTATTGGCATTACATTCAGATACATAACATCATCATCATGTTTTAGAACCAATGAACGCTGGAAAACTTTGGTGCTGTGGAAACAAAGGTGAGCTAACCGTTACCCAACCCTAGCTAAGCTTTGGGTCGACTATTGACATATTGTGACAAGTGGAACAGATCGTGAATCAGACAGAAACTAGAATACAAACTATAATAAAAACCACCTGTGTCTGCTCAAAGTTCACCATCAAAGATAAACGAGACACGAGACAGGGGTTAGCCTTAGATTAACCTTACGATGGCACTGCATCAGGATCATGGACAGAAATAATAAATGGTGTCACATCACAAAAGGCCATTATTTTGTGATTATGTAGGATGCCTTGTGATGTCGACCCAATGAAGTCATGGATCAAACCCTAATCCCAAACCTTACTATCCAATATAGTAATGGATCAAACCCTTAGCCTAATCCTATCGAATATAATAATGAGATGCAATCAAGTGACAAGTACCTACAATTTCTATACTAAACACATCTCTATGAATCCCTGAAACAAAATTAAAATTAGGGTGAATCCTGATGGTGGTGATCCTGAAAACGTACAGGATTTACTGAATCTGTCTTATAACAACAGCGCATACATGAGACAGATGCTGCCTTTTCCTTCAAATGTTTATTCTGAATGTTAGGAGCAAATTAGTTAAGGAATCAAAATGAAGGCAAACATTGCAACTAATAAATACAGAAAATATAAAAATATCCCTTTCCCCCCAAAATAAGAATAAATAAAATACATTTGGCCATTACACCGAATTAACATACAATAAATTAGGCCATTGCACAGAATTAACATAAATAATGACAGTAGCATCCATATAAAAGTGCAAATGATAAAAGCACATCACAAACCAATATTATGGTTTGTGCATGTATATATATAATATTGGTTTGTGTTTGTGATATGTATATATATATATATATATATATATATGTCTTTTTTTGCATATAGGTGCTTTCACTCGACACTCAAGGCCACTTGGCTACCAAGAGACATCATTCATTCATCACATCGGTCTTTTAAATTTTTTAAAAAAGAGGCTAAAATGGCAGCTTGGGCCCCCCCCCCAACTACTATGCAACTGCATTGTCACATAGAGCAAGAAACGGCCCTGTGTGTGTCCATGAAGTGGACCAGTGTGGCAGCAAGACTGTAACCTCTGGACTTTGGGTTTATTACTGGAGTATATAAACACTCACACACTCCACCCTCTAAAAAAACTCATCACTGACATCTCGGACTGGACCTGTAGACATCAGGTGAGAACAAGCTAGAACAAGAAGGACACAGCTGGATTTAACCATTTTGCTGTGGGTTAAAATACACTTCTTCACATCTTGGACCATGTGACTAATCCACTGCATCTCTTGTGAATTTTCTTATAGAATCTGTCATGAAGACCCTTTTTGTGTTGGCACTTGCCATATTCACAGGTGAGTTTGCATTCCCAGTCAATAGTATAAATATGTTATATGTTGTATATGTTGTATTATTGTTAATGTTATTTCCATTGCATTCTGGCAGCGGTCAGGCATGTATTGTACACGTGGCTGTGTTGAAGTGGTGCATCCAGTATCTCTCTGTATATCTGTACAATCACACACCACACCCACAGGCTGCAACGCCAACCTCTTCTACGCCGACGAGCCAAAGACACAGGTGGAGGTGCTGAGTGATGCATTCTGGGACTACGTTGCCAAGGCAACCCAGACTGCTGATGACACCCTGCAGATGATCAGGAAGTCCCAGCTGGGACAGGATGTCAAGTAAGTCATGTTTGAATATTCTGAGATAATCATAATTGACATGTGTCAGTCAGGAGCCTCTTGGGAGCTCTTGGATAAGGAAGCCGAGGTGAGTGACTAAAGACTTTGAATGCACCTTCTCCCCCAGTTCCCGTCTGGCAGAGAGTGCCGACGTGGCCAGCCAGTATGCGGTCACCCTGCACGAGCAGCTGCCTCCCATGGCCCAGGGCCTGGTGTTGAAGATAAGCCAGGAGGCAGAGGTGCTGAGGGACCGTCTGAGCCAGGACCTGAGCACCGTCAGAGGCACCCTGGAGCCCTATGCTGAGGAGATGAAGACCAAGGTCCAGCAGAGAGTGGAGCAGCTCAAACAGGAGCTGGCCCCCTATGCAGAGTCCCTGGACTCCGAGGCCCTGAAGACCACCCTGGTGCAGAAGAGCGAGGAGCTGAAGATCAGCCTGGAGCAGAGCATGAAGGAGCTGCAGAGCAAGATGGGGCCCTACACAGAGGAGCTGAAGCAGAGAGTGGACCAGCGTCTGCAGGACTTCCAGGACACAGTCACCCCCATGGCTGACAAAGTCCAGGAGGAGATGGCCCAAAGAGCCCAGATGGTGAGGCAGGCGGTGGCTCCCTATGCAGAGGACCTGAGGGAAAAGCTGGACCCCTACGCACAGGATCTCCAGGCCCAGCTCACCTCTCTCTACCAGTCCTTTGTCAAAGCCAACTAAGTCAGTAACTCAGTGAAAGATGCACAATAAATCATGTCACTATCTGAACTGTACTGTGTATCAGAAAAGAAACAGAGCTACATCCACTACCACCTATAGTATTTATTATTGTGAGAACCAGGAGAAATATCATGTACTACTGTGTGCTCCTCAAAACATGTATATATTTACCTTGAATTTTTGGCGTTTTCTGATTGTAAATGATGTCAAGTAAAGCTATGATGTTTTTCATAATTACCCTGAATTATGAATTATCTGAGATAAAATAAAACACATTATATAAACAAAACACCAAATGTCCACATTTTTATACACATAGAGAACAATGCACAAAGGTCAGTGTGTACAGTAGTCGGCAGTCTGTATTCGTCAATAGTCCGTATTCGTCATTCAAAAAAGGGAAACCCGGGAAGAACCTCGGACCGCGGCCATCCAGACCGTTGCTATGATACACGCATGAAACAAAGCAGCGTTTGCCGACCACGTTCCCACCACTCTCTCGCACGCCACTTAGATGGTCTTGTAACATAGCTACTAGATAGAATATAATAAGTTGCAAAATGACGAATGTCGACTCCGCCGACTAGTGCCGACGGTACTAGGGAACTAGGCAAACGACGTTTGGCCCGACCGTTGGGCCCGGTACGTCGGGGCCTTCGTCACAGGCTTTTGTTTGCTCTGGGACCGGCTGTGTTTTTCCAACCAATGCCTTACATGTTCTGACACGTTTTGGGTCACACGATTCGTCTCCCACGTCTCCCACGAGGTAACTTTAGTGCTGAAAGACTATTGTTCCTTTTGGACATGCCAAATGCTCGCCAAAGAAAAGATTGAATGGATGAATCGAACGGCGACAGCTGCAATGTCATTGGTTAGTTGAGCGAATACGGATCTGAGCCGATAAAAGCAAAATAAGACATATGCTCTCACACACACACACACACACACACACACACACACACACACACCTCTAGTTCATTCCAGGGCATGGATGAGCAGGCCATCACAGGAAAAACCTGATTGTAAAATTAAGAAAATTAAGAAAAAAGCTCTGTGATCACATACATTTAAACCCTGCTCTGCTGGCTTTCCACCCCATTAGCATCATCATGGCCACACTTGAAGGGTAACACTGCCAAGAGATTTGGTTAGCAATTGTCCTAAGTGGCATGATTGAAATGTAAAGGACTCCAGCGTAGACGTCTCCTACATTGAGTGTAACGGCTCTCAAGGAGCCGTTACACTGCCTGTTTGGAGGAGACAATGTGCCAAAACGTGCCTGGATGTTCTTTTGTACAATCTCACACATCTTGCTTTTTCCCCCTTTCAGTGCTGTCTTGGAGAGATTCAACCTTGTTTTGATGTAGATAGGCGGTTGTTCCCAGTATTGAGGCATATCAGTGGTTGTTAATCAGGAGATGAGACGATAGCAGACTCATGTTGATTGCTCACAACTCTCCGGCCCGCTGGCAAAACGCTGTTGAGTTTAGCCCTTTAGACGTGGCAGCATTCAGTTGTGTGTTTACAGGGACTCTGAACATATCACATGACTTTGTGTTTTGAGTCTCGCAGCATTGGTCTGTGTTTTTCGTCCACTGCATCAAATCCTAAAGCAACAGGCGTTCCACATGCAAGTACCCAACCCTGTAGCATGCTTTGCTCACAGCCACGAAAGTAATCTATTGAATCGTGTGTCCCCAGGCATGATCATCCAACTTTGTCAGTTTTCTGCTACTTTTTTCAGTGCGAAATTTAAACCCATTAATTCTAATTGGGAGCGTATCTCATATGTTTTTTCTTAATGTGATATACTTTGAACTGTGAAAGACTTGAATGAAATGTTAGGCCTATATTAATCCTACAGTATATGTACTGCACTATTAACATATACAATATAATAAATAGCCTACTGTGGCCTATATATTTTGAATGTACAGTCTATGTATGAAATAACATATTAGTGTAGAATTATTAACATTGTTTTCTTACTGTAACTAATGGTTACTTCCTCTTACTCTGTATGTAGGCTAATATGTTCAATCAGCAAATAAAAAAAAACTTAAAGGATTCTAATGGGCAGTAGGGCAATAGGAAATAATTTGGCTTTCATTCGCACTTAGGCCTACTAGACATTTTTGAAGCAGTTGAAGATAAGGAAAAAAAAGAATTCAAAAAAATACACAGCCACAGTCCTACAGCACCACCTAGCGGCAGTACTGGGGAAGAGCTGATTGGAGTGGGGCATTTACCAGTACCGGAATGAGTCCAGGATATATCAATACACAATTTCTACTAAATATATTACTTTAAAAAAAAACAACCTCTTTACTCTTAATTGATTTCAAACCGAGAGATAGATAGACACCTAATGACATACATCATTACCCTAAAAGGGTACAATTAAAAAGGATTCATTTGAACTTAAATGAAGTAAAATATTCTCACATTTAGCCTAGGGCACCATCGGCCTTAGCCATTATGAAAAGAACATTATATCATTATAATAGTATTATATAGTATAATAATATATAGTATTATATCATTTACATTTCTATTTCTTGTTTTAACGACCTTAAACAAAGTTAGAATGAGTTGAAACGCATACCAATTACAATCCATCATGGGACAGGCTATGATGACAATGTCCAGAAAATGTTGAGAAATTCAAAAGGGGTCCAATTTAGGCTTGCAACCAACTAATGAGACACAGAAGAACAGTAGTGTGTGCAACCACATTAATAAGACATTGGGCATCAAACATAGTACCTTCCTACTGGGTTAAAGGTTTGTTTAGTATTGTACTCCATCAATTTGGTATAGCTCACTTCTATGAGCAAAAGAACAGTGTACTTTTCAAAGCAATTATACTACTAATACTCAGGGACAGCTAGTTTAAATAGGCTATGAGGGCTAAGCCCTCCCTATCTTAGTGAGAGCTGGAGATAGGGCTGCCATCATGGGTGCCCTCGCCCCCATGAATGTGCGGTGCTGCACAGCTGTAGGCTGCTGTGGTGTGTGGTTGGTGGCTGCTTTAAGCTGCCTCACCTGGGGCTGGGTGAGGCTGCACACCTGTGGTGCATTGTTAATCAAGGCACACAGGTTAAACCAACAACCACACACACTCAGGAGCTCTGGCATGTCAGTATCTATCATCTGCTCCGTCTATAAACATCATCAACCCTGCAATAAACCGGTTTAATCATCACAACCCGTGTCCTGCGGCTTAAGTGGCATGTAGTAAGGAGTACTGCTACACTGGCGCCTGAACAGAGACCTCTCCGACCAGGAAGGGACACAGAAGGGCTGCCCAGGAATGCACTGGAGCCACCAGCCACGGTGTCAGGCAGCCACCTACCAACACCAGCCTTTCTCCAACGGCAGAAACGGTCACCAGTGGAGCCCAGGGGGAGGCAGGCCCCTGGAACTAGCCCACAGCAGCCCAGGACTAGCCACGCCTCCGCCAGCCAGCACAGCAGCCCAAGGCCCCATGCTCCAGTAAGGAGATGGGGGAGGGGATGATGCCTCATTGCCCTGGTGGAGGGGACCCTACCGAAGGCTGTCATCCTGCAACTGTTCAGAGTCCATTCAAGAAGGTTCCCCGTAGGGCCTGCTCACCGCTTACCATAAGGATGCAGAGCCCATGTCCGAGTCTGCTGGATCCACGTTCAGGCCAGATCGTTCTGTTGTAACGGCTTGGTTAGGACCCAGAAACAGAACACAGACAGTTTATTCAGGGGGAAATGTGGTGGGGCTGGAGGCAGGGACCGAGGTGGCAGCGGAGCGAGGCAGGCAGGGAGAGCAGAGTGGCTGGGAGTATGATCCTGAGCAAAGGGAAACACGGGATTACCAAAGAGCAAAGTAAACACAAGGTATTCAAGCTTGAGTGACCATGAGTCAGTCGCTACCAAGTTGGCAAACGGGAACAATCTGGCAAAGACTGCAGTGTAGAGCCGGGGTAAAGAAGCTGCAGAAGCTGATGAGTAGATGGGAGGCAGGTGACTGGTGATTGGAAGCCCCGCCCAGGTACACAGACAGGGAGAGAGAGGACAAATAGGGAAACAAACAACTAGGGAAGGGAAAGACAACAGAAACACTAGGGCTCTCTTCCCTCAGGCCGAGCCGGGACCATGACAGCGGGCCTTCTTTAGGTTTCGCTTCTGCCCCCCGCCCTCAGGAGTACATTGCTTAGCTTCTGTGCCGTGTCTGCTTCTGCAGACCGGAGACGATCCAGTGCCAATCGCGTCTACTGTAGGTAATACACTGACTATGGATAAGTAAAGTATAGTATAAGTGTAGGGCTTCCACGAGGGGACAGTAGAACGGTGTCTTCACAAGACACTGTTCTACTTCTAATGTGCCACCCGTCTGGTCATCTGCCCTTGTATCAATAGCAGAGCTTGAACTATCATTCAAACTGCTTACACCTGTGTGGACAACTTTGATTGTCCCCCTTGTGTTTTAATGTGGTTGGTAGAACGGAGAGAGAAGTAATCACCAGTAGTCCTCATCCAGGTAATGCAGGGTCAAAATCCTCAATGAGTGTCTCCTTCACAGTCTCATGGAACTGCTCCACAGTGTGGGGACTCCTGAGGACACTGTAAGCTTCTCACTCAGCTCTCTCACTCTCACTGCAGCCACGGCGATAGCATGAGGTGGTGGCGCAGCCATCTCGTCTGCATTTACAGACCTGTTTGCATGTGCTTGAGTTGTTGTATAAAAACATGAACAATAGTGCTCTTACTGTAAATATTGTTTTTTTTTTTTATATAGAGCTCTTACTGAAATACTGTAAACATTGTGTTGGTTTTTATAAGTAGTGTATACTGTTGCCCTTTGCACATTTCTGTTGAGCACTGCCACTTTTTTCTTTTCACCACACACCTCGTGTATGTATGTGACGTGCAAAGTTCTTGAATCTTGAATAGGTGTCCGCCAAAGGGATGTCTGCTTCCTCCACAGGGAAATGGGTGGCATGCTGCTGACACAACCATACATTTGTATAACTGTCAATGTTAGCATGGTGCAATGCTAGATGCATGGCTGGCTATGTTTACAGTCACACAGATATGACCTAATGTTAGTGGTATGTTTAGCTAGTAACTATATAGGCTACATATATATGCATGTTTTATTTTTTTAGGTCAGGTAGAATCTATTACAATCTCAGTTGCTTGACTCCATGGCTGTAGCACGCTGTTTGTGTGTCAATTTGCATATCTGGCAACACGGGGTACTCTGAGAACAGTGAATCACAGACCAAAACAGAAAACAGACGCTCCGGCCCGCCACGGAAAGCATTGTCAGAAGAGAAGCCAGTATTTCGATGTTTTCCTCAATATTTGACATTTTATGATTTTTAGTACAGTACATTTGTTACATATAGCACCTTTTTAACAATGCACAAACATGGCCAAACTAGACAGCCAGCAATCCACTTCAGCATACCGGACTTGTGTTGGCAGTGCATCTGGAATGATTTGCAACAAGTGCTGAAATGTGACATATTTTAAACATGAATGCAATGGACAGGCTTTCAGATCCTTAGCTAGTAGGAGTCCCCAGCCTTCCGTGACCAAGGAAAGACAAGTGGAGAAGAAGCCAGTGGTTCAGCCGAGTGCAGTGTTCAAAGGCTGCTTTCTGGTCCTGCTGCCAGGCTGATGAAGACATTTCAAAAAAAGGTTGTAAAAAAATTTAATTAAATTTTAAAAAATAGTCATACTTTTAATCAGGCTGGCTGGATGGGGTAGTGATTTTTTGGACGGCAACATTTACATTAATAATGCAATAATTTGTACATTGACATGTGCTCATGATCACTAACTTTGAAATTAACCCTGTACCACGTAACTTTCAATACAGCCATCACTTGTTCAAAATGGGGGTTTTTCATTTTCTCCAAATTGATTTGAGGTAAAAAAAAAAAAAAACCTTGGGTTGATTGAGTCGTGGGGTGGATTATTTTTCTTCATATAAATCATATTTTTTAATAATTGAATTTGATTTTGAAGTGCAAAAGTTACATAGTTCAAGTTTAAGAACAGACTTTCACAGTTTCAGTTCCTCCTGACTTCATCTCAGCAAGCATGTACATCCAGTGGTAGAAAAATTACATTTATTTTTGATTGATCATACTCCAACGCACCATACAGGAAATAGACACTTGTGCGGAAGGCATGGCTTTGGCCAGTCCTGGCTCTTTGGAAAGTTGTCTTTGAGGGCCTCAAGTCAGAGGCCCGCAAGCAGGATCGGGGGGGGTGGGGGCTCTAGCCAATGGTGACACTGAAGCCACACTGGAACTTGTGCTTCTGATGGTTGAGGAAAGCCCCCAGTGCCAGTGTGAGCGGAAGAGGCAGGAGTTTCTTCTCCAGGGTGGCGCCCACCATCCAGTTACTGTCAACTGTGCCTGGACCACAAGAGGTTGGAGAGGACAAGAGGTTAGCGATAACAGAACAAGAGAGGCCTAGATTATTAACACTGAACACGGGTGTTTATTGTTTCTTAAAATTACCTTTAAAGAGCAGGTTGGCTTTGGGAAGATCCACCTGATAGCCAACAGATGTTGTGGTGTCCTGTGTCCTCGTGTTTGCTTCAAACTCTACTCCTAGCTGCAACTGTACCAGAAGATGTTAGAACCCATCTGTATTTCATAACCTTATGTGAAACTGCACACAAATATTTTGATAGACCCACCAACCAAAGACATACAAAAATCTGTTAAGACCTAGGCTGACAAATCTTTTTACAATAGAAATATGTACGGTAGACTTTGAGGCATTATATACAACTAGTTATAATAGGTGAGAATATAATGCCTTTAAGAGAAACGGTCCCGATTTGTCCAAAGGTGGTCTGATTATTACATTTTAACAATGCAACACTAAGTTTATGTGTTTTTTCTAATCAATGCAGGGAAAATCATCCACATGGTCCCAACATAAAATTCATAGCAACTTGAACTTGTGTCTGAGACGCATCGACAATGCACGCAGAGTATAGCTAGATTATATTAGTTCCTGTAACTATACAGGCCTAATTTAGTGGCCACTTTTAGCTAGATGATATTTCTTGCAAAACAAAATAGCTCGTTTGAAAAAGGACAGTGAAGGACACCGAATTCTTCATCGCGGATATAATTGTGTGTGTTCCGTCTGTCAGAAACAAACCAAATAGAGGACGAAATGTCTCAAATGAATCAATCAAATGTTACGATAGGCAATAATATAAAACTACATACAATAAGTGTGCGTGTTGTGTGTCGGACACACGTACGGCATACGTGCAGAGTGGAGTTCTCGACTGCTTGATTTGTTATTATTCGTTCGTCAATATAACTATAATACCAGTGTTGACTTGTCCCTCAAACGAATATGTCTGTAAAATGTAAAATTTTCCAATATAGCCTATGAAACAAACTTATTGTATGTTCTTATGTCGGACACACATCGCCATCTGCAACCCCTCAAACGAAAAACACTACAGCCGTTCTGTCTAGGGAATAATATCTAATAAACTTGGAAGGCCTACATCATGTGTACATACGTGTGTGTGTGTGTGTGTGTGTGTGTGTGTGTGATCAAAGCACTGGTAGTCGCACATTGTACTCCTCGCGTTGGTGGGTTTGTGTGCACACGGGTGTGAATGTGTTTTAAAGGCTGCATACCTGGTCGTTAGCTTTGTGGTAGTACGTAGCGTGGGCCCCAGCTCCCCCGAGAGTCAATGTAGCAACGTAATTGTCGCCTATATGGAAAAGATAGTCCATATATATATCTCAAGTTTTTTTAAAAACACACAATATAGCTACAACTAAACCAAAGAGTCCACGTAATACTTTTTAAACCTACTTTTACTTAATGTTTGGATGTAAAAATAGTCAAAGAAAATATGTTTGTAAATTAAAATATATTTGTAATAGTTTTAACTGACAGTAGTGTTCGTTATTTTGGCGAGTTCAGAACATGGATGGAAGGGTAAGAGCCTTACCCGTGTACCTGCCCACGAGGGACGTGACCGCCCCTTCCTCCCCTGGTCTCTGGTGGTACACCAGCGCTCCTCCCAGGGCCAGCGCTGGTGTGATGGACTGGAGGTAATGAGCCACCAGAATGCCTGGAGGAACACAGCCAGCGTTGCTTTAACTACCTTCAGCCCGTCTGGGCCCCACTTTAAAAATGCCATCATCTAGACTGTTCGGCACTATATCGCTATAGCTGGCTACCAGTGTATAAATGTCAACTTGTACTGGTTTTCTGTCCTTGAAGCAGACCTTCAGAAATCTACGCCAGAGGGATTCTCAAAGGTTTGACTCAGTCGAAAGCTAACGGGTTCGATTATATTCGCTGTTTTGGTGGCATTTAAATATTTACCAGAGCCGACAAAGACGTCTGGATTTCCCAGTGTTACTGCTGAGGTGAAGTCCACTCCACGATATTCCAGGTCACACTGCCAGTTCATAAACTTCTGCTGCTGAGTCTATAGCACATACAACACATGACGCAAATTACCACCAACCAAAAATACATATGAAACACACACTGAATGTATCAAGAAACCTAAAGGGTCTGCATACCTGAATTGCTATTTTGGTACGTAGAGCTGTTGTTAGTTGGTGGATGATCTGGGAGTTGAGGCTGCCAGTGTTGTCCATGTCACCAACAATCACTGGGAATGACTGAGGCGAGACGTCCACATATACAATAACTTTAAAATATCTTTGACCCACAAACATTATGTCGATAAACTATATGTTCAATTCAATACATGTAAAAAAGGGTTTGTGGATAATGGATTGTATTTTCTAGGTGAAATGTGGACAGAAGTGTACCAAGCACAAGACCCATCTCAGCTGTATATTCTCAGCTGGTATTTATAAAGATAATATTTGTGTATTTTATTGAAACCACAAAGTGACTGAATAATGGGGCTATGGGTTTGTTCAGAAAATGTGGAAACCTCCACGAACTTTGACCCTAGCTCCTACCTCAGACGAACTTTGACCCTAGCTCCTACCTCAGCGGGTCCGGTCTGTTTGCTGCCGACATAAGTGGCACTAAATCGGTAGCCAGACTCTGCAACGGTGCTGAGCGTAACTGTGTGGTTGACCTGTGGGACACACATTACACAATGCTCAGAGACGCACCACGTAGTATTAAAGTTGTGCATTTTCATAATTCCGAGTCAAGGCCTTGATTCGTTACAAACGTGACTCGCCTGGAAGTGATTGCTTAGACCTTTATTGACAACTAACCGCACACCCTCCATCTGCATAGGAAACAGCTCTGTGAAAGACAAAGCAAGCTCCCTTGTAAGAAAACCCTACAAAGTACAGGCAGAATACAGACATCGATGCACACAACAAATCCGACAACGATGCAGATTGTCACACCTTTACATTTTCGGTGGCATTCCTCATATGTGCCGGGATTTGGGAGGGGGTTGTCCGCGTCTTCCGCCGGCCGGCCCGACGACGGAGAGGCGGGCGGCACCGAAGGCATAGTGAACCCAGCGGGGACGGACACCAGGCCGGGGCCGGGGCCGGACACCAGGCCGGCACCGG
>OMNR01035692.1:0-10076 GCA_900303205.1 Mora moro
GAGCAGCCGAGAGGGGAAGCTGGTTGGTTGACGAGGTGGAGGGCTGGGGCCGCCCGGGCGGATAAAAGAAGGCGAGTGCCTGGAGGCGGGAGATGTCTTCGAACCAGGAAGTGGTGTCGCGGGGAACAGACGAAGGACGCGAGACCACGCCGAATGTGGATCTGCTTCTAAACCCACGCTCGCAAATGAGAGAGTCTAGGGACCTTTGAACCTCCAGAGGAGAGAGAGAGAGGCAACACGTGCCAAGCCGACGAGAAAGATCCCTCTGAGGGTCTGGGACGCACCTGTTGAGGGACCCTGGTCTCCCCGTCTACCAAGGGCCAAGGCCGCTGCATTGCAACGCTCTCCATTCCAGGGCCGCTGTATTGCGGCGCTCTCAGGTTGGGTGCTGGCCACGCCGCCAGGGACTGGAGCGCCCCCACAATTGTGGGACTCTCCTGCGAACCCTGTAGCCAGGAGGACACTCGGAGGGAAGTGACATTTAGGAACTGTACTGGGCAGCGGTTAAGGACTGCGATCTTCTTCGGGACGCCCAGGCCGGAACGGTATGAATGAAAGTCTTTCTTCCCCCAAACCCCTTCATCCATACCTCCTGTGTGTTGAGTGAATGTATATTGTAGTCTTTTAGGTAGGTATAGTATTTTATTGGAGGCCCACCCGAGGGAGGGGGCGCAGCTGGGAGGACTGTGAGCACTGCCATTGTAGGGTCCAGAGTGCTCGTGAGGTCCTACTGTTTAGGCTAGCCACCACGGTATCACGAGTGAGAGGTTTCTGGCTGAACGCCTCATAGTGTGCTGTGCAGTGTTATCCACCGCCTTGGTGTGTAAATCATTGGTTGTGCGTGCTATCCAACCCAGAGATATTGTAGTGGGGTGTGTTGAGACGGGTTGTCACGTGTGTGTTGAGACAGGTTGAACCATCACCATTAATTTAGAGTGGGGGTGAGCGTAGACAGGGGGGGCTGAGTGGGTCCTGTAGGCCCTGCTCAAGGACAGTGTGCGGCTTCAAAGTGTGTTCCTACCCCGTGGGGTTCTCCCCTATGAACTGAGTTTTAACTAGGTATTCAATAAAGTTGTTTTTATTCCCATTTTCTGTCTGCGCATCTGTTTGTGAACGTGGGGGATCACGGTGACATGAACACAACAGTAAACACAACAGTGAACACTAAACAACAAACAACAGCAGCCATCACAACCAGGTTCTGGGGTTTCCATGAAGGCTAGATGTTTGAATGCTACTAGCTGACTAGTTACTAGTTACTCACGGTAGCTAAAAGTAGAAATCTGCTGCAGGAGTAGTCTTCTTTAATCAATGCCAACGTTTATGTTAATCAAACATTACAGACCCTACCCTAGCATCAAAACCCTAGAACACCAGAGGCTTGGAACTGATGAACTCCTTCCTACTCTGAGGTTGTGGGGTTTCTCATGCTTCCTCATACTCTCTAGGTAGCTTGGTAGCTAGGTAGCTCTGACGCTCACTCTCCCTGCTTTATCTTCATTTGATACTGTGGACAATATGTTAATTCATTAATATCACAAATACACTTAATGTTAAATCATTACACTTACACAAAAAACAGGGTGCATTAGTCAAATTTACTAGCAAAGTTAGACAGCTGGCTATCCGGCTGGTAATGTTCGGTAGGTAGCTAGCGTTAGATAAAGTTATAACTTACCATCATAGTTGTCTATGTAACTTGACACATACATTTTGAATCCTTTCTCCCGCTTACTCCTCAGGGCTGAAGATGAGGCTTGGATAATACACAGTACATCATTTATCGTCATTTTCGGTAGATCCTGTAAGCATCGGTGTAGAAAGTCATGTTGGCCATCTGATAGCTGTCAAGTGCCCGCCTGGTCCACCAACGGAAGAGGTTATGTACACATACGTTCAAACGGAAACAGAACATGGCCGCCTCATGCAACTAGCGAATAACATAGGACTGCCACATCCAAGATTACTAGTGAGTTAAAGAAACTCGTACCTTTCATTGTCCGTGACCTCTACCTACAATACATCGTAATAAGGACACTCATCTATGATGACTTACCATCCAACCATCAAGTACCATCGGTGACATGACATACAACAGGACCACTAGCCAGGGGTTCGCAAACAGGTACCAAGCTTAACTTGGCAGCTCCCGGGAGAGCTTATAAAGCTAAAAACAAATGAGCATGCGAGTGCCTGAGCCCGCTAGTCCTATGGTGGCTCACCAAGATCAATTTGACCTGCTACAGAAGCATTAAATGTCAAAACCAATCCAAAGTCATTGTCAAAGGTTGGTATCCCTACATCATTCCTTTTCCATCCTTCCCTCCATCGCCCTGGGAGTACAAACTGTCTAACCCTGCACGTGCATGTTGGTTTGGTTGCACTCACACAAGGTTTTAGGCCATCATGCACCCAAACATCTCAAGCCTGCAATGTTTTGGGGTTTTTCTTTTTCATATTGGTTGTGAATTATAGTGTGGGCCCACTGAATATATTTTGGCTTATTCAAAAGTACATTTTATAATGTTTTTCAAGTGATCTTATGTAAGATTGAAAATATGTTTGTGTTTGTTAAACTTGAACATTGTAATCTAAAAGGTAATAATTGGACATTTGATTTATTTTCTGTAACATTTATTATTGTACAAAGAAAAGGAGAACACTTATTTTATTTTTGAAAACGAAACTTTACTACCTTATATTTAAAAAACGCGTTTGTCTTGTGATTCATAAATTATAATTGGATTTATATTATATTTAGTACTACAACACTTAGCCTTTATTATAGCTACATGGGCGCTACAAACAGATACTGTATTTAAACAAGCATACATCCATGTATTCAAATGTTTTACATGTTGTATAAATGATGAGGAATTACAGTGTATAGCTGTTTATTAACTATCAATCCATAATGATCTCAGAATAAAACTTGTTTTGGTATTCATTCCTAGCCTTCTACCAAAACCACAAAAAAGGAGTTTAGGAGAACAAAATAATTGGGCAAATACACTGACTTGTTTAAAGGAGAAAAAGAACAGCAGGTAAGCGCCAATTGTTGTCAACTGTGTATTCAGCTGAATGGATGGGGAACCGAATGAAACACACGGCAGATGCCATGTTGATGGTTATTGCCAATGCGAATGATAAATCAACATTACTTACAAAGAAACAAACAAATGAGCAATAATGGAACACACACTCTAATGAATTATAGGTCTAGTCTGTCTCTATGACCCCAGACTGCAGATCAACCAAAACCAAGTGGAGATCAATTTCCCAGCCTTGTTTAATAATAATGATATTATGATTCTTTTTAAAGGGGTATTCACACAAACTTAAAGCCCATTCAGAATTCCCATTGTGCAGTGATGGATTTTACAAATATAATGCCAGGTGATACAGGGTTCCCGTTTCACCACGAAGGCAAACAAAGGATTGCTGAGCATGGACACAAACTACACACTGGACAAACTGCTCACTCAACACAAGCATATTGGAGTCAACACACAAACATGCACAGCAGAATTATTTAACATCCGCATAAACAAACAAGACATTTCTCACATGAGTATAGGACATGTCTACTTCAAATTTTGTCTCGCGATCTAGTCAAGTCCATTTTATTAGTCTAGTCCTTAATCCCAGTTCCAGTATCACAGAGCTTCACATTACACCCTCCTAACCCTAATCCCTCTAAAGGGCAAGGAAGGGAGGGGAGTTGACTGAGCAGTGAAACGTGGCATGGGGGACATTTTTGAGGAAGCCAAGTGAGACAAGACCTCTAATCTGGGGTGGGGGGGGGCAGTGTAATGTAACCAGAAGCCATTAGAGCACCCGGTATCATTTTAAACAAAATTGTATCATACAGATGCAGGACTTACATACGCCTGTTATCTAACCGACACACACACACACACACACACACACACACACACACACACACACACACACACTTGTGTTCTCTCGCTCATCATCTTATTAATTTATGCATTTTCTTATCAATTTATGCAACCCCCCATCTGGCTGCTTAATGCACAGCACAGATTTGATAATGAATATGTGACCTGTAGTGGCCCAAGGATTATTCAGGGAGCACCAATCCTTGTGACGATAGCCTCATCAGATTGGTAGTGGCATGACCATAGCCTCATCTGATTGGTAGTGGCATGGCCATAGCCTCATCTGATTGGTAGTAGCATGACCATAGCCTCATCTGATTGGTAGTAGCATGGCCATAGCCTCATCTGATTGGTAGTGGCATGACCATAGCCTCATCTGATTGGTAGTGGCATGACCATAGCCTCATCTGAGGGATGCCAACTTCGGCCTGGCCTCCTCACGGATATGACATGACAGTAGCAGTGCAATACCGTGTTTCACCACACGTTCACCACATGACTTATGTTTCATATGAGGAAGAGATGGCAGCAACAGCACAGAATAATTACTGAAACTGTTAAATTAAGTGTTTTTATTAAAATGACAACAGTCTGAAAACACAGGGTAAGCCCAGCGTCCCTCGGCCTCCGGGAGAAAACGCCACTGCTCACTGTTTGACTACCCTGGCCATTCAAACAGGTTGTGTTCTTGTCATCTATGACCTGCAGTCAACTGAGAAAGATACTCGTGTTCAACAGGAACCCCATGTTGTAAATGAACATTCTTGAGCAACAACCAGGTTTTTCTTTCATCATTATTAATTATAAATTCAAATATACTTTCTTAGGTGTGAAGAGAAACACAGCAGTAGTTTGCCAAGCCGTCTACTGTGATTCATATCTCACAATGGCAATACTTGTCAGTCAAAGCAATATATCACATCAAATATTGTCAATGATGAAAAGCTTACAGTTGATAATGTAGCAGTGTTTACTCGTGAGTTCGTTCACCTAATTGATATAAAACGTTCACACAAATGAAGAACTGATTAACACGAAAGGCCATCCTTGCAGGCTGCTAATAACAGTACAAATTAGCTCCATTAGTTGATACAATTAAAAATAATAACGTGGCTTAATCTAGCAGTAAATATAAAGTGCACACAGAAGCAACATGTGTGAAACATTTCATTAATTGAATGACATTTTTACAGCCTATATTTTAGTTATCTGCATAATTTGGGGAAATGTACATACATACTGTGAGACACAGATAAGACAGGATAGTTGACTCTAGTGGGTGTTTGCCTCCCATCCATAAGGTACAGGGTTGGATCCTCATTGTCCGCAGTGTAACTCTACACATCCTACCTAGAGCACCTGCCCCTTAACATATCTGAATTGTTATGCTAAATAACAAAATAGTATATAAACCTGTCGGTTCATTCTTTTTACTTTACACATATCCTATCCAATTATTATTATCCTATTATTATTCCTGTTTTTATTTCTTTAACTACAATTGTAAATATTGTATTTAAAGAAATAAAAACAGGAATAATAATAGGATTGGACAGGACCAGAGCTTGTGGTTGTTGTGATAGATGAAGGCCGTCAGAGTGAGCATGGCGTATGTACAGATTTGCATGGTGCATGACAGCAATCCTCCAGCACTACGAGGACGTTACTCGACTCTTGGCGATAACAATGGATCTCTATACACGGCAACGCCCATATGCTTTAGGCAGACAGTTCTTCATTGTCTGGCATTGTTTGACATCTACCACATGGACACAACTCTGAGTTTGAAATGAAACATGAAAGGTTTTGTAAGGTATTACATGGGGTAAAACAATGGCTGTAGCACGATCAATAAACATTGAGGGTTGTAGTAAAATGTTTGTGTTTTCATGCTTTCCAATTTTAATTGTAGCCTTCAAACATTCTTTCATGATAAAGCACTCCCTTAAACAAATATTGTGATTAGGGTGATATGGGGGGAAGAGATATTGAAAGACATTTAGAAAGAGCTAAACAATACCGGTCTGTGTGATCAAACCATCATAACGTCTCTCCACGCTTAACTAAAACATCTGTTTCCATCACTTTGTTGTGCCGATTCTACCTCAGAGCATTTAGTATGAACATCCCTGCCACAAATGTAAAAAATAGCAATATAGCACTTTGGGTTTGTGGTAAGACATTTTGTAAAGTACTTGTCTGGCGATTCACTTTTATTTTGTCCAAAAACTAACATACTGACCGACGCACATGATCCCAAAAGACAAACATGCTATATTGACATTGGCATAAATTTGTGGCAGGTGTGCTCACACTAAAAGCTCTTCGACAGAATCGGCTCGACAAATCATATTGGTAATGGATGTTTTAGTGAAGCCAGGAGAGACCGCTACAATGGTTTGATCACCCAGACCGGTATTGTCCTTTTAAGCTTTGTAATAAAGCAGAATGTTGCTCATTATTAGCAAAGGAACTGTCTGATCACTTCTGTGTTGTTAATACAGGCCCCTCGGCATACTTACCACTGCAATAATAGGTCCACACTAAATGTGAGTGAACAAACTAAGACTGTGGGAAAAGGATATTCACAAAGTAATTTAGCTTTCAATAATACTTTACCGACATATCCCACCTTGCATACGGCACTTAAGCCCTGCACCCTTCTTTCGTCGTTTTAATTTCAAATAGTTTTCCTTGTTTTTTTCTTCGACTTTCCTTAAATCCGATTCTTTAGGGTGGGATGTTGGAGTTGCGTTTTTTCCTGGATAAAAAGCACTATAACATTTATATTTCTCAACTGATTTCAATGAGTCTTTTTTATATTCTTATATCTATAAGGCTTATGATCTACGTGGAAATTTTTTTTTTAAAATGTATTATATGATTGTATATTATCTATATATTATATATAGATCTATATATCGATCTATATATTATATTATATATATAATATATTATCGTTATAGTGCTTTCTATCCAGAAAAACTGCATCCCCCTGTTATGTGTTTAGAGGCCTTTTGGCTTCTCCAATATGGGGGCGATGTTGACATACGATCCAAAGTTTTGGATGGTTTTATTTATATATGTCATGGGCCCGGGTAGTAGACTTATCTTCACTAGTTTTGTCTACTACCCATGCCCTGGTACATAGCAGTAGCAGACCCATAATTAGTGTTATGAGTGACACGTGTTTATCCCACAATGACACCGCTGTGAAAAGGGTCCATTGAGATGTGAACGACGTTGTGTCGGAGGCTTGTGATGTGCAGCAGCTCCAGGGGAAGCTAGCGGCGCCGCCAGGGGACGTCAAGCCAAGCACAGCTGAGCGGGACTACAGTGGACTGTCAGGGTGCATTAATACAACTCCATTGATGCTTCAGTCATGAGAGCCACGCTGCACACAAGGCCATCCTGGCCATGCAAATACAAGTGTGAGGGGTACTTTGAGGATCACGCCGGCACAGGCAGTCAGACTGTGGTGGATGTGGATGGAGGTTGGAATAAAAAACCATGCTGGTGAGAAGAAGTAGACGACCATGCAGAATGAGGCCAAAACTAACGATGCCGTGTGTGAGCAGCAACATTATACCCTGGATGTATAATGCATCTATTATGTATGTTATGTATCACATGAATGATCTATTCTGTGTGTATGTGGCTCACTTGGAAATAAAGAACAAATCACATTTTCTTTTTTTGTGTCAATTTTAATTGAACCTTATGGTCATTATACCATTTGCATGTTGTATAACTGAAGTCATGTTGGTATTATTAGTTTTGTTCACTGCTCTATATGGTCTGTAACACGAACTGCTGCTGATATCTTGGAAAGAAGATTGCTAATCACATACATGCCATTACATGTTATTCATGTTAATCACTAGGCTAGTTTTCAGTTGCCTTTTTGCTTACCGCATAAGGGTAGATGTGTGTGTATGTTTACTCTTGTTTTCCGTCTGGGATTAATAAAGTACATCTTATCTTGTGTGTTGAAGAGATTCGTCAGCAGATCATTTCTATGGCCCATTGCAATCAGTCAGTGGTGCAGCGCAGCTCTGCTGTTAGGGCCGTGACCCAACTTAAAAAGGTCTGCTCTTCTTGGTGTCTCCTTACCTACAGGCTCAGCCGTACAGATCACAGGTTCAGTCGTACAGATCACAGGTTCAGCCGTACAGATCACAGGTTTAATGGTACAGATCACAGGTTTAGTCGTACAGATCGCTACACTCTATTAAGATTCAGTCAAGCTGCACCTGTAGTTCAGCGACGCTGTGGGAGAGATAGACGGAGAGTGGATGTGAATCTATAAGTGAGGACAACACGACAATAGAATGATGACTGTGCATTTTCCCTGATTAAAGGTGCAGTGAGTTAATTCAATTCTGTAATGATCATACTTCACTGAACAAAACTGTGGGTATTGGTGTGTTATTATGTGCACTAGCAAACTGACAAACTGTTGGCTGTACCTTACAGCCAACCCAGTAAGTGCATGCCTGTAAAGTCCAGAATAGTGCTTATATTGAGTTCTGGATATTTATATTAAGAAATTAGTATGCTGACCTTCTAATAATAAATTTAACTTATATAGCGCTTTTCAAGGACTCAGTCGCTAAGAGTTCCCTCACCATGTTCAGCAAATCTCTTGAAGTCTGTTGGATTGGGGATGGGTGGATTTGAATGTTTATACAGTTGGTATTTAATGACTGTATGAACAAAGTTGCTCATAGCCATGAAAACATACAGTTACACGGTGGCACTCAATCACCACCACGACCACACCTGACCCGACCATATCCCTTATTCTGGAACCAACTTTCTGGTAGAATAATTCAGATTTATTATAACAAAAAGGTGCTTTACTGTTAACAAAAGTCAATTATGTCTGGCAATCAATTTTAAACACACTTAAATGGAGTGCTAGCAAAAGCTGTAGAAGCATCAGTCATCTTTATAACTGCTGGCTGTGCCTTTCACTTGTTATGCCCTCAGTCCAGACGGGAATATACGCACCCAAGCTATATTAGCTCATCTCATATACTGAATCTATATTAGTCGTATTATTATACGGCAACAGTTAACTAGGGGAGGGACAAACTGTAAAAACAGTGTGTTCAACCTTCATAAACATTTATGGGCAGAGAAGTGTGCTGTTCTATTGTCCAACACATTTTCTTGGTCAAAGACAAAGGTCAAATAGGGTTACAATTGGCTGCAGAAAGGGATTGTAAAAATAACTACTTTCGGGGTGCTTTCCGATTTGTATTTAAAAGGAAGAAATGATCAAAACTGACTAAGCAATGTGAGCTTCTCTGTTTTGACCTAGATAAGAGGGACTGACATGTAGCAGCTATTCTGTAGTTAATCTGGAGAGATATGGATTCACGACACAGTAACTGATGAGAAACAACCAAACTGGTATTTCATTAATCACAAGTGTTGAATGCTTGAAAGAATGGAGAGAACATAAAATGGGGTAAGAGATAAGTAAGGAATAATAGGAAACAATAGGTATATTAAAATATATAATAAGAGGGGGCTTGAGTACACAAACCAAAACCAAAACACCAGAATAATAAATATATAATACTGGATATGTCAGTTCAATGTGTGATAGCATTTGGTCTAGGTGCCATTGTTATTGGAGAGTGGTTGATATTTTGTTTGGTCATTGTTTGCATATTGTCGGTATAATGTCGGTGACATATATTGTGGAAGACTTCTACCCTCCTCATATCAGCTTTGACCAGCAGGCAACTCCCTGATGTTGTTGTATAAGTGCATCTTCATTTCAAGGCTGTACCTCTTGGATAGCCACATGGAACAAAGAGGTTATGTTGTCTAAAAACTTTTTGCAGAGCAAAGCACAGTCCTGCCTCACGTCAAGGGCTCTCTCTGTTCAGTTGAGGCTCCATAAAAAGGATCCTACTGAACACCTTACTGGAAATACATAGAAGGCAAATGGCTTGCTCATTGTCAGTGTTTCAGGCAATTCTCTCCTCTCCCCAGTTCCCCTGACCCCTGGGGACGCTCAGCCAAAAAGAACATTTGAACAAGAATTTCTGTAGATATCCTGGGTAATTATCATGTTACTTGAGTTTGAGTGTGTTTCAAGTCTAGGTGAATTTCACAGTTAAGAAAATAACATATTGGTGCGTCTGGAAAAGCATTTTA
>OMNR01035704.1:0-14264 GCA_900303205.1 Mora moro
TATCTATGTAGCTAAAGACAGACTAGTAATGCACTCTTCAGTCCACTTTGGGGCGGTAATGCACCATACAGCTTGTGTGGCTACCGCCAACAAACAACAAGAGGAACAACATATTCAGGAGGGCTGTCAGTGTGAGAATGTGCACTACAAACAAATAGACACATCCAAGCAAAAGTTAAAGAAAGCTAAGAAAAAGTACAGTTCAAGTATTTCATAAAAATAATGTATTTATTTTCGGTTCTGTGGTTCCTTGTTGTATATATCCTTTTTTAATTTGAATTATGTCACCCACACGAAACGGATCATTTGGTTTATTCCACTTCCGCCTAACACATTCGGCATGTGAATAACGCTCCTGAATAGCTTGTTTCATGGATATATTGACTGGGTAGCTGTAGTACCAAATTAACTGGTATATAAACGGTATGTTTTACTCAACATCGATGCCTAATTAGTTATTTACGTATGTTGCTCAAATCCACGGCTATGGATTCCAAGGACACCAAATAACCTATGAACTCTGGTGTCCTCGGTCTTACTGTGAAGTAATGCTTTCACTAATAACAAAAATGACAGCCACGCTTGATTACAACGCCATCACGTTTCATGATTACTTTAAATTCAAAAGGGAGTCATGTTTTCGGTGGTTGCAATTGCATTGTGATGCATGTTTAAGTCAGGTACACATTCGGGACACAAGCATGATGCTGTTTTAACATGTATTTTATTCATGCCCTAGGGAAATCGCTATGGCTTCGTCTTGCCTACAGCTGTGTCGTAGATGCACCAGTCATCTTCGCTCAAAGACCTCGTGTGGCACCCTGCCGTACTTCACTCCCGTCCAGAGTCGTGTAGCAGGCTTAAGAACATCCGTTCAAACCAACGCGGGGGGATACCCTATTGTTCCTGGGAACCATTCGACGTTTCACATGCAGAGACAGAGGAGGCAACAAGGGGGTTGTTGTTATTATAGCGACTACATTGCGAGCCCGCTGCTACCAACTGAACACAGGGACACCAAAGAGTTGACCCGAACCGATGCTCTGTATGAACACAAGGATCCACTGTCACGAATCAAAGATGCCCTACCCATGACTGAAACTCAAACAACATTGGGTAGATATAAATGCTTTTAACTTGTATTACAGTAATCATACATATAGTAATCATTAAGAATCCAGATTGTTTTCCCCCACTGGAAAGTATGTTGTATTTGTTTAATTTGTATGCATTTGTTTAACAGATATTGATGTAGCAGTGTATCCCAGTGCTTTGGAGGAGATCAGCGATGAACAAGAAACGCATACAATGGTTCCCTCCACCCTGCCGCCTGAATCCTCGAGTCTCAGGGACTATGTTGACGAGTCTGAGACACTCAGCAAGCTGGTACAGCTAGGTACCTCAACATTGAGATGTTTCCATGCATGCTTGACACCTACATGGTCAACATATTGAATAACAACTTGTTCTTGGCATTATGGAGACTCATATTTTGGTCTACAAATATGCTATTTACAAATGAGAACTTTTTCCCAGGTGTGAAGCTCTGGAAGTTGGAGCAACGGCCCAACGTAGGAACCATGCTACTGAAACTGGACTTCCAGACGGATGTGGTCCCCAGGCTGCTGTTCCTCAAGGAGATTGGGGTGGAAGACTCGGGTCTGGCCTATATTCTTTCCGACAACCCCTTCATTCTCAAGAAGGACCTGGAGAACCTGAAGGCCAGGTGAGATTAAAAGGACCCTGGATAATGTTTTATGCAGTTTAAATTTCTCAGACTACCTGACACATTCATACATACATCCATAATAAGGAGAATTGTCACCTTTCCCACTTTCTCCCTCTGTCTTCCCCACTTTGTTTTGTAAGGGTGAATTATTTGAAGTCCAAGAAGTTTAGCCCAGCGACTGTGGCCTCCATGGTTACCAGAGCTCCCTATCTGCTCAACTTCAGTGTGAAGAGGATAGACAACAGACTGGCATTTTATCAGCAGGAACTGGGTCTCAACCCTTCTAAAGTACGCTTCACAGATTCACCCGTGAATGTTTTTTGTCTTATAGTTATGCTCATATCAAAACACACCTGATTGTCTTTCTCTATTATCCACACAGTAGTTATTAGTAAATAGTAAAGTAGTCATTTTTGTCCCAAAACGCATTGAGTGATAGTGTAAGTGTGTTTAATGTTTTACTTTCAGACACGGGATATTGTAGCTCGGCTTCCTAGATTACTTTGTGGCAGTTTGGAACCAGTCAAGGAGACTCTGAAGGTACTGAAACTACTTTACAGATATATGTTGCATATCCTGTAAATATGATATACAATATTCAAGTAATTTTGTGGTTTCCATTTCTGCAGGTGTGCAAAATGGAACTTGGTTTCAAGGACAATGAGATTCAGCACATTGTTACTCTCGTCCCTAAAGTGTTGACTACAAACAAGAAGAAACTTACACAAATATTTGACTACATCCACAACACAATGAAGGTGCCCCACCACCTTATTGTCAAGTTTCCACAGGTAGGCTCAACCAACTGTTTGGTAGGTTGCCACAATGTGACCTGGCACGGAGAGACAAGAATGAATTTGCGTATAACCAGATGCCGATTGACTTTGTCATCCGAAAATATGGAACCAGTAATAAATATGGGCCAAAATGGAAGAAGTGTTGATGTTATTGTTGCCATCTTGGCAGTGCCTGACTTCCCTGCAACTTTCAGCTAATCCAAAAATGGGAAAAGAGTCAGAGCTGAGGCGGGCCCTATGCTGCAGACAGCTAGCGGCACCACCTGTCACTCAAAGCGGCCATGCCCTTAATTATGCATAACTGTAAACCTCAATAAAATCAAAACGGGTGAGTTATATAAAAATCCCCCCCCCGTACAGTTGTCATGAAGGGGGAAATTAGCTAGAGACCAAAACTGTTTTTTGTACCAGGCTGTAAACATGTTTATTTCAGCTGTAAAGTCTGGCATTTTAACATGGGGGTCTATGAGGATTTACTCCCTTTTGGAGCCAGTCTCAAGTGGCCATTCAATATACTGCAGTTTTGGGCACTTCCGTGTAGGCTTCATTTTTCAGACCCGGAGTTTGCCCCTTGGGCACAACTAACAAACCTCCCTGCTACCAAGGCTAACTGTATATAACATGTTTAATGTTGTTCATTTGAGAGTATACAGCTGTACATTGGTGAATGCCACCTTGCGATCAGTTTAAATAATATCATTCATTATCATCTCATGTCTACCTAATAGGTCTTCAATTCAAGGTTATTGCGTATCAAAGAGCGCCATCTGTTCCTGGAGTACCTGGGAAAGGCGCAGTATCACCTGGACCAGCCCAACTACATCTCTCTGGACCGCCTGGCCTCCATGCCCGACGAGGCTTTCTGCACCGAGGTTGCCTCGGCAACATTAGATGACTTCCTCCTGTTCCAGAAGACGATGTGATGGAAAGCGGTTTCATATGTGGAAATATGCTGCAGCCCTCGTGAACAAGCAGTCAAGGACACAACATAAATCCCATTGATGCATTGGGAAGGACATTTATTTTGCTGACTGTAATCTTTAGTGAAGATGGCAAATCATTTTTGTATTTGTGTATATTAACAAATAATAAATTATAACCATTTGGTAATCGTATATATTATTGTATATCGTGGTTTGGTTTTTCCAAAAGATGCTTGGACCTATTTAAACACTTTATATTTACATTTCATTGTATTCTTGCATACTTGCCATCAATTTGTTTATATATTACTTGAATAACCTTATCAACCTTATTCTCCCGTTTGCTCGATTGTCTGCTAATCACTTTAACATAAAGTAGACGAGCATACTGTGATAATGGTATGATTCAAAGACATTTCCAGAAATGAATCAAAGCACGATAAGCACACATTTCCCAAAAGCATACATTTCCCACAATGCCTTTCCTTACCCACAACACCCCGCGTTTGTCCTCAGAATTGTAATCATGGCGGCGAGGGCACCAGGTAAATTCAGCTTGTCCTTTTTTAAATCATATATTTAGTATTCAGTCATATTTTTTTTAGCTAACAACGTTTGTGTATGTTTTTGAACATAAAAGAAACGACGGGTGTCCTTATATTTGGTCAGGAATATCAAAATCGTGGTTTACTCTTGAGTGTCCTCAATGTCCCTGCTAGCTAACCTTTGCTAACCTTATGAGAGTACCAGCGCTAGCGAAAGCTAATCACTGCAAATAACTCATATGTACATTTATACAGTCTATGGTACCTACCTACCCATTGTTAGAACAAGGGTTATTCATTTTCTTGAAATGTTGTGTGTGAGACTAAGGCTTGTCACTGAGCGATAGCGTTACTGTTCTGTGTTAACTTGCTTGCTTAAAATGTACTCTATTCTACTTTGTCACGCCAGGGAATAAACGTATACGAGGACAAATGGTACAGTTGCTCTGCTCATGCTAGCTGTACAGTTCTATAGTATATACAACCAGTAGTGTAGACTGCACTTTCCTTAGTTATGACAAGGGTATTGGTATTACTTCAAGGTGCAAGGTTCATTTGAATTAAGCTTCCTCCATAACTGTCCACATACAATTGCTTAGCTGGATAGCCTTTATACCATGTTGCTCAATCGACATATAAAATGTGTTTGTAGGTGTTTGCATAGTGCACTGATTAAACTATGTGATTGCTGGTTCAACTGTCTGTGACATTGCTGTAGCAATGCCATCGTTTATATTGACCACAATCGGCGCATTCTCCACAATTGTGAGCCACCACTGTGTGGTAGAATTAGAAAAGTTGCAATGAAGGATGTTTAAATATGTTCATATTTTTTATAGTGGCATCAGGCAGGCTCCTGGTTGGATTCAAAAAATGGTACTACAACATTTGTGGCTTCAACAAGCTTGGTAAGAATACTACACCAAGCACTACACCATTCTTTGTCTGACTTGCCGATGCCTTTTCCACACACAAGGAAGCCAATTCCAGTTTGTTTGAACATAATGTTGGAATGGATCGCAACATCAACACACACAGTCTCTCTCTCTCTTGCTTTCTCTCTCTCTCTCCCCCCCCTCCCCCCTGGAGAAAAGTAAACTACTAAAAAATGTTGTTACTCTTAATATCAGTATTTTAACTACACATATAAAGCCCACAACTCAAATGAGACCTGCTGAAGTTAAGTATTAATTGAGATGAATACAGCCAGTATGTTGCACTGAGGACTCCCCGCCTTGCCCTTGAGCCCCCGTATGTTTTTTTTTTCCATCTTAGGGTTGATGCGCGATGACACCATCTACGAGAACAAGGACGTGAAGGAGGCCCTGAAGAGGATCCCAGAGAATGTTTACAACGACAGGATATTCAGGGTGAAGAGAGCTCTGGACCTCTCCATGAAGCACCAGCTCCTCCCCAAGGACCAGTGGACCAAATATGAGGAGGTGGGTGTCCACCTTGTGTGATTTTCTTTATTATTATTTACTTGGTGTCATTTTGAAATCAAATGAGTTAATGTTGCGTTAATAGAGCCATCGCCATCATCTCATAGATGAGGATATTGGAGGGACAGGATAGGTAGGGTGTTTGACTCCCAGCATGAACGTTTCTGGGTGTAAGCTTCAATGTCGGCAGTCTGTTTGTGTAGGCATCCTTGAGCAAAACGAATTCATCCATCTCTTCCTTTGTTAGGATGTGCATTACCTGGTGCCATACCTGAAGGAAGTGATCCGAGAGAGGCAAGAAAAGGAGGAGTGGATGAAGAAGTGAGGTTCTTGCTAGAGGAGCTGTTGTCGAGTGTATGGGGTCCCCTGTTGTAATATTTAAAATAAAGTGTAACCTATAAGACAGATATATGCGTGCTCATTAAAAAACAATTGCTTTTTGAAATTGAAAAATGACCAGGTATTGTTTTATTGCAAAACAGTTATTGTATTAATCCAAGGTATTTCTCAAATAGTTTTGTTACAAATTTAAACTACATGCTAGCAAAAATAGACTTAAAACCAGAATATATATATACAAAGGCACATAAACAAGATGTGGTATGATATACAAAACATTTCTCTAAAATGAATACAGTAGTCTGTTACCAATATCTACAGACATATTGCATATTAAATAGGATGGAAAATATTTTAGGAGGAATTAATCCAAATACAGGAATAGTAATCCAAATGGTGTCTAGGACTTTCATTGGCACTATAACTTGTCGCCAACTTTGTCCACTTAATAAAAAACTCCACAAATAATCAAGTGCCATGCAGAGTATGATAGCCATGCAGTTGGCTACTCAAGTGCCCGGGATCTTCTGGTGTCCACCTCATTGATGGTATCGATAAAGTTCTCAATGACGCTGTTGAAGGACTTGAGCATCGACACCCCCAGCTCATTGCAGGTTTCGTGAATGTCCGGGTCATACGCCCCCATTAGCGGGGTGCACACCTCCACTCCTCCCTTCCCGGCCCCGGCCAGGATCGCCACCAGCTGGGTCCTCACCTCCCGAAACAAGTCCTGGTCGTACTGCAGCAGAACGGAGTCGTCGACCGGGTAGGTGACGTCCTCGGAGTAGCAGTCCCGCGGAACCGGCAACTCGATGTACTTGAGCGCAGGAAAGCCGGTCGACAGCACGGAGAACAGCCGACGCAACGCCACAGAGCTCAGGGGGTTTCCCAGGAGCTTTAGCTCCTGGAGGGCCTGACAGCAAACCAGCGTACCGGCGAGGACCTCCACGTGTTCGTCCTCTATGTTGCATTCCTCGAGGGACAGGCTGACCAGCGTCGCCGAACACCGTCCGAGCAGCTTCGGGAAGCTGGCGGGGAAAGAACCAATGACGTCGTTGCCGCTGAGGTCGAGGCGCACCAGGGACTCGGTGTGGAGGCTGTTGGACAGGTACACCATATCCACACGGTTCAGGCTACAGTTGGCCACCTCCAGGCACTGCAGAGGCGTGTTGAGAGGACTGCGTAGGGAACAGTTAAAGAAGTGAACATTAATTCAGGGCCACGGTAGTCTAGATCGTGGTAATGGTGTTTGAATCCCAGCCCAAAAGGTTCTGGGGTCAAACCCCAATGTCTGACCCCAGTCTAGCTGAAGGCATCCTTGAGCAAGATGCCTACTCCGTACCTGCTCATCAGTGACACTAAAAAAGTGTCCGGTAAATTACTAAATGGTAAATAGTTCTGTTAGACGGGAGAATTCTGCTTGGGAATAAGTTGTGTTTTCATAATATGATGAAGCCACTTACTTGATCTAATCGAAATTATCGTGGCAAATTTGACTTCATTGTGTATACGCCAGAGGGACAGTGCTTTGTTCATTTTGATCATTCCATAAAATCGTATAATATCGGCAATCTTCTTTCCCCATGAATGTGAGCAGATGCACCTGTCTCACACTTTAGCACTCCCGGCACTTCGGTGACATCAAACTACCTGTTAAACAGCCGCCTTGTTTGAATACTTAGCAATGATAGCTGGAGGTGGTTTCCATGTCTATTCATGGCCATACCAACGTTCTGCACAAGATTAAAGTTATAGCCATGTTACATTCTTCTCTTGTACAAACGGACGAGATAAGAAAAGAAAAAGCGTGTCCCTCTGTCTATTCCTCTCTTCTGTTTTTCATGAAAATACACACATATCCTACACTCAAAGTACTTTTGTAAAAGTCCTCCGTTAAACATGAAACTGGTAGTAATAGTAGAAAAGTACTTCGTATGTACTGTACTCAATTCTAAAAACTTAAAATAATCATATATCATAATGACCTTGTATGCTAAGGTGAAGACATGTTTCATATTAATCTCTATTTATAAACCTGTTGGGCAAGCCAAAGAATGTTGATGATTGGCCTCAAACCGCCTCTTATTGTCTGTATTGTGAAACGTAATTGTATGATTAACCTTGTGTGACGAATCACCTGGGCCTCCACCCACTACACAATTTAAACTGACGAGCCAATCACATGTAGGCTGAGAGTATCCATTTCCTGCTCTCTATATAGAACCAGGAAGTCCTGTGAAATAGACATTTCTATCCAAAAAGCACCAATGGCGCCACAAAGAAGGTGGTCGATGGTAGAGAACGTGTTTTTAAACTTTAAACGTTTTAAACCCATGTCAGTTTCACTGCTCTTTAAGTACCTTCCACCCCTTGTGAAACACACACACATTAACCCCGCCCCTCACCTTAGCAGTCTGCGCAGGTGTCCAGTGAGGGTGGAGAAGCCCAGGTACAGTTCGGTTAGCCTGGCCAACTGCGCGAGCTGCTCTCCGATGGTCGCTATCAGATTAGCGTCATCCGCTCCCAGCCTCCGGACGTCCAGCGCCCCGGCCGGGAGGGTGAGCGACTGCAGCTTGGGGAACTCCACCCTGGAGAACAGCACCTCCAGGTGAGGAGCCTCCAGGGGAACGTTGTGCACTACCTCCAGTTTGGAAATGGACTCGGGTTCGGCCAGGCGCAGGACGTAGAAAAGCTGCTTGAGGGCCAAGGAGTCGGCCCGAAACCCGACGAAGCGGAGCTTCAGAGGACAGTGGCGGAGGAGGAGGAGTGTCTGGGCCACCATTTCGTAGTTGCGGCCCGTGACGAAGCCATTGAAGCGGATGTCGATGGAGATCTCGAAGGCGCACGGCGCGGTGGTGTCGGCTTGCATGGCCACTAGGGTCTCATAGCACATCCGAGTCAGCATCGTTGTTCTTGCCCAGCGACCGAGGGTGGAGTGGCAGGGGCACGTCTGGTGCTCGGTGTCCCTAAGGGCAGTCAGGTCCACCACGCGTAGCTTCTTGGCGTATGTTGTTGGGGAGCACAACACATATTCCTTGGGGAGAGCAAGAAGGAAACCTTGTGGCATCAACACTCAAAAGTATTTCAGTGATTACTCTTGGGGCGTCAACCCAAAAGTCAATGCTAAAGCGTTAGATAACAAACAAAATGGATGAGCTCATAGATCCAAAAGGATCAAACATGAAAGATGACCACAGAAACCCTATAGGCATGCACGTACCTTCAAACCAGTCAGAATAGCCTCCAGAGAGAGCCGACATGTGCAGGAGGTGAGGTCGGCCGGGGAGTCGGCTGTTCTTCCCAGGATCCTTTGCAGGTTGATCTCCGGTAGAGGCCATTTGCGGACCAGGGCGTGCAGCAGCTGGGCCTGCTCGTGGAGGTAGCAGGCCTTGAAAAGGAGCGGGTACAGGTTAAAGGACACACAGGCGAGGTTCTCCACCGCACTCTGGCCACTCTGGCTGAAGCTCTCTGCCGCGAGGAATCGCAGTGACTTCATGGTGTCCAGCCACTGCAACCCAGGGGGATCCTGGATGGTTCTTTGTTGTGGATGTGAGCCGCGTTGTTTTCCTCCCGTGTTGGGACTGCCCACTGTTGATAAGCCACTTCTGTGAGTGTGGGTGCGTGGGGTTTGTCAGGGAGAGCGCGCTCGCTGTTGTGTTACTAAGAACGAGAGCCATAGGGTCCTGTGGTAAGTGAGAGGGTCTATTTTTAGAAGCAGCTGTCTCACGTCCTTCGGCCGGCTGGCACAGCGTCTATTTGGAACCTTAGCTGTAAGCTTGGGCTAGTGGCACCTCTCCCGGTGAATGAATCTACTCACCTTGTTCACTTGGCCGAGGAAAAGAGACAGCAGAGCATTTGGTATGACTTCTATGACTGTCCAAAAGTCTTGTCAATTCAAAGCATGAAAAGAAATTAACTTCAAAAGCGTTTTGTTCACTGCTAAACATTTTCTTACAAGATCCTTTGGTGAAAAGTGACTAATTAAATAACACCAGGGGAAAAAGTACATAATAAAAATATTTAATAATCTACTTTGTTTTATAAGCATTAAATCCCTACATACAAATTCAATATGTATACTCAATATGTTACAAATGTAGGCAAAGTGTCGATGTAATCTAAAACACATGGCAGAAGGATAAAGATTACGCATAAGAAATGAGTATGTTATCTTATTTTGAGATAAGTGGTAATAAATCTACATGTACCTGAGAGGACACTTTCAGTCTAAAGGCAAAAATATTTAAAAAAAAAATATATATACAAATTAAATAGAACTGCTAGGTTATAGAGCATGCAATCCTTTACACCCTGGTTGCTGTATAGACCAATGGCACCATGGGAAATGGAGTCTCTGCATAGAATTCCAGGGTTCATGCACCAACATTACACACTGACTCGTATTCAAGTCCGGCCCCTCGCCAAGCGACGTCACGAAGTGTAGTAGTGGTGGTGGTGGTGATGGTGCTCATGGTGGTGGTGGTGTTCATGCCTGTGGGGTGGTGGCGCGAGGGGCACACAGGAGGCGGGCAGGCCGTGGTGCACCTCCCGCTCTCCCTCTGTGTGCTGTGCCTGGGAACAGGGCGCTCTGGAGGGCGTACTGCCGGCGTCCTGCGCCCTGGAGCGCAGCCTCTTGCTGCTGTGGCTACGGAGCAGAGGGGCGTGGCACGGCTGGTGGCAGGGCGGCGATGCGGGGTGGTGGTGGTGGTGGTGACCGTGAACCCTGGCCGACCTTGGCCCTCCTCCGGTCCGGTCCTCCCCCAGCTCCTTGGCCCTGGCCCTGAGAGAGACCCGTCTCTGAGGGGCGTAGGAGTTGCAGTGCTCCCTGGTTGCCACAGAGTGGCGCTGGGGAGCTGAGCACGTGTCCTGTCTGGCCTCCAGGGAGCAGGATTCTGTGGTAAAAATAGAGATAATTAGTTTGTTGGTTAATTAGTAGTTTCTGCATTCATTAGTGTGGCCTATGATTGACTTGAGGCAATACGTGTTTCCATTATACTAATTCCCAAAGGAATTTGTTCATCGGTTCACATGGACCATCATCAGGGGTGTGTATACCTGCTTCGTCAAACTTGGAGGCGTAGTTCTCGATGCCAGCTAGATCCAGGTAGTGGTTCCGACGCTCTGCATTCTCATCCACGCAATAAGGGCTCCTGTCCCGACCGCCAGGCCCCTGGCCCGCACTCTGCCCACAGTCTGCTGCTATCGACAACCATGTGGGATTGAGAGTTTACATTCCAGAGAATGATATGGCAAAACAGAGATTGTGTGGTGGTAAAGGTTGCACTTGGCAAACTGCTGTCGTGTGCATGTTTTTGTGTAAACAGACCTGCGATTGTTTATATAGTTTGTTACACATGATATATGATGTTAAATTAATTAATTTGATAAAGGCCGTTAAACCTGCTCCTTTTCCTTCTCCTGTTACTTTAAACAATGTACTTTGCAAAAGATAATCTGTAGAATTGAAGGTAATGAAATATAGCAAATATAAGCCAAAGACTGTATAAGCATGCTACTGAAAAAAGTATGATTTCCTATATTTCTTTAATATTATGGATTACTTATGGTTTTGTAAAGAAAAACAGAACAGTTTGATTTATGATGGAAAGAAAGAACAAAACCATGTATTTAACAAATTCAGATTTCCATGCAAAACTTTGTTTGTGTTTGTGTTACCGGTTTGTGAGATCTTCTCTGCTGTCGCCGTGGGAGATACGACTACTTTGATCTTCAGAGTGGTGGTGGGGTCGCATGAGGGCTGCTTGACCGACGACTCCACCACCTCGCAGATGGAGTGCATGAGACTGGACATGTTCTGTAGAGGGGGAATGTACACACAGTTACACACACACGTGCGCGCGCACGCGCACACCACACAGGAACGTGAGCAGTGTCAGCAGTTTTACCTGCGTGGTGACCTTGCCGCTCTTGTCAAGGTCATAGACTGTGAAGACCCACTCCTGCCCTGCCTCCCCCTCCACAGCCGTGCCACACTCTGAGTCCTGCGTGCCACGAAACACACACACACACCGTTTCATTCAGCAATACAAAGAACATATTTACTTAGTTAAAAAGTAAACAGCATCATATTTCAGATGTTCAATCCCAACTCCCAACACTTTAAAACCTGATATTTGATACTAGATGCAATGTATTTCAGAGATATACATATAGGGAAATATATTGCTAGAAACTCGACAAAACTCAGAACATGGGTAAGTATTACAAAAGGCTGAGAGCAGAAGGACTGATGCAGTGGGAAGATTATCTCCGAGTGCAGTTTGAACAGGCTCTGCGGGGGGCTCTGCGGGGGCCCCCCGTTCATAAGAGGTGTGGTAGAAGCATGGAAACACACTCACACCAGCCCGGCTGCCCCTCGTCTTGCTCTGTCTGCTGGCCAGGAGATGGCACCCGTGGCCCCGGTCTGGACGAGCCCTCTCTGGGGGCAACGCCACTGGAACACACACACACACACACACACACACACACACACACACACACACACACGTACTCACATTACCTTTACATGTAGGCATTTAGCAGACACTTTTATCCCAAACGAGTGAGGCTGAGAAAATATGTCACTCATAAAAAAAAGGGACACAAACATTCTTGTCACTCCAAAGATTCCATGCATTCACGACCAAGTAAAAATAAAAGCTAGTGTAAAGCTATAGGAATCAGAACACAAGGTTAGTAGAATTATATATTCTTTTTTATTGTTGGTAACACCCCCCCCATTAACAGCCTTGTTTTTATATGCTGCAGTTGGGTTGCCGATGCCTTGTCTAAAGTATTTCAGTGCGCGTGTACCTGACAACAAAAAAAAAACTTGAACGTGTTACCTTTGACACGTACATATAAATCTGATACTGACACATGGCCTCCACTGTCTTCACAAGACTTGTTTAGCACACAGGGCCAACAGGTATGGAGAGGAGTTGTACAGGCCAGGGGGGGTGATGAGGCATTTCCGCACAAACACGAAACAGATGTCAACACTTTCCGCAATTTCCCCATTCCCAGGACTGGCACACAAAAAAAGGGTGTGTCCCTTTTTGGAGTACATCTCGTACATCTCACACACCGATACTATAATAGTTAATAAAAGCCGAGCCCTTTAAACAATGCAATGCAGTCGGTGAAGCCGTTCGATGCGTAAACTGCCGACAGAAGACAGAGTGAGCTCACCCTCTAGGTGGCAATCGTGGTGGAGTTGGGAACGCTCCATCGATTCTCCTCCACACAGTTTCTGAGAACAAAGAAAGATAGAGAATAAGTGAGTGTTGAATGTGAAAGCATAACTTAGAAACACATAGGGTGAAGATTGGATCGGTATTTTTGTGTGCTGCAGGGACAAGTGACGACGTCAATGTGACTGAATGTGGTTCCTGTAGGACACCGTGATGGAGGAAAACACACAATCTTTCCATCTATTGACCTGCAGTCCTCCACACTTGATTTTCCCATGTGATAGAGTTACAGGAAGGACGACGGGCACATGGTGGTGATGTGGGCCTGCGAGCGGTCGTATTTCAATGTCAAAGTGTGTACCAGTTGCATTTCGCTGAAGCAGACCCATGACTATACGATTTCCCGTTATAGTTGTATCGATTTCTTTTTATAGAGAGATATTCGGTAACAAAAGGCCCTTCAGCTGATAATTACATATTTATTCGTTTGGTTCCAGAGGTGCATCTCAGACAAGTAACTCTTTGTACACCTTTTTTGTTTTGCATGTGACGGCAAATATGAACGACATAACCTGTTTACACATCCAGTCGTTCCAAGTCAGACGCCAGTGACTCTGTACGTACGCCAAAAGGGTTCCTCTTTATCTTTCTTCTTCTTTTTAATCTCTCAACACATCTCTCTCACCCATCGCAAAGAAGGTCACACTATCTCTCTGGCAGACGCAGGTGAAGCAGCAACACACGCACCCACACACATACACACACACACACACACACACACACACACACACACACAGGGAGGGTGGAGGAGGGTGGTGACAGATGACTTGGCTTCACTAATGGCCAAAAAAGCCCCACCTTTACACACACACACACACACACACACACCATCCCTATTCGCGCTGCCACGCTCGGTGCTCTGGGAGTCTTTGATGTGGCGTAGGGTTACCACAGACGAGGCGTGGCGCGGCCAGGAGGAGTCACACCGTGGCAGTGATCCGTGTGTGTGTGTGTGTGTGTGTGTAGGTGTAGGTGTGTGCGTGTATGTGTAGGTATGTGTGTGTATTATGGAGGCACTTTGCCTGTCTAAACAACAGCGTCACCCGGCAAAGGATCCGGTACTCTGCTCTCTCATCCCCCCCCCTCTCTCTCTCTCACTGTCTCTCTCTCTCTCTCTCTCTCTCTCTCTCTCTCTCTCTCTCTCACCGTCTCTCTCTCTCTCTCTCTCTCTCCTTCTTTCTTCATTCTGTTTACCCATCTCTCTCTCGCTCTCTCTCTCTCTCCCTCTTTCTTCAT
>OMNR01035711.1:0-10575 GCA_900303205.1 Mora moro
AAGATTACTTTCATGGTCTTCCATCTTGGGTTGCGTTTCCCTCCCTGTTTGCTTTGGGCCTGTGCTGCTTCCTGCTCTAGTATAGAGGTCCCCATAGGTCTAACACTTCTCTTTCTGGTTCTCTCTGCCATCATTTCCTGCTGCACACTGACTCTGCTTCATATGGTTTCCATGAGTTCTTCTTCAGTATGTTAGGCCTGTGAGAGTAAGGAGGGCTTGGTTGAAGTATTAGTTGGCATTTAGTTTGCCAAATGTGGACACAGATCCATTCCTTTTAAAAGCACTTGAGTAAATTGTCCAACTGGAACAATAAAATGTTCCGCAAAATATTGATTATCTACGTGGGAAGAATTAACTGTGTTGCAGCTTGCACAGAGGTTTGATTCTTGAAGTATTTATCAGGTATATAGGCCTTTTTCCTGGGTGATGTAATGTATTAATTCCAACAATGGTTAAAAAAAATAATGGAAAATATGTGAAAAATAGTAATCTTGAATGTTCTAGAACTGTGCTAATCAACTCTGTCTAAAATAATCAAACCTACTGAATGTGTCTTCCTATCAACTGCATTGCAGAGTATTTATGCCGATTCTATTTTAGTATAAGTTATCTGTCATATTTGCACTATTGGAACGATCAAATGACCTGCATGCTCATTTCCAGATTGTGAAAGAATGTTAGTTCCACTGTTGAGGGCCAAGATGCAACCTGCAATGTTGCTCTGTGGCTATTAGTCTAGATCAGTCTATTGATGTCATTTGTGAATTGTCAGTTTGAGAGAGAGAGCTTACTCTGGTAATGAGTTCAAATCCACATGTGGATTTCTGCCTTAAACCTGTGCCCCTTACTGAAGAGGGCGTGGACATTTAGATTTTTCACATACTCCTACATGACGGAAGTACTGGTTATTTTAAGACTTGCTGTGTAAGGGTGGTTGCTGCCTTTCTGTTTCCATGTTCTGATTTAGCAATTTGTGGCATTTGGGCACCATGTTCAGAATAGATGCATCATTAACACAAATGTTATTGAATACCATTGAAATAATTATTAGGAGATATTTTGATCCTATAGTTCATCAGATGTAATTGGATGGGATGTGTTACACTTGTAATTGTAATTACTTGTAATTACACTTCAAACAAGTGTTCCAATGCACATAATTCAATTTTCGAAATCCCTCACTGGGTTCGACTACCTGTGCATTCAGAACATTTCACATGTTTTTTAATGGCTCCTGGTTTTAACATCTATATAACGGGTGGATGGCTGTCCTGATTTAACGATATCTAATGACTGCAGTGTTTTGGAAGCTACTCATCGTTATTAGGCCTACATGGAAATCGAGACTAGACAAGGATCGCTGCACGAAGCGTTGAGGCCGACAAACTAACAAGTTCAACTTTCAGAATACCGCTAATCGGTGTTCGTTTTCAAGTATAACGTTTGATTTGACTTGTGGATATTCGTCTTGGCACCGCTGTAATGAATTTGATTGAATGATTTTGGGATTATTGTCATTACAAGTAGTGCAGCTAATTATATTTTACCCCATTGGAAAAGGATATATTGTAAAAGTACCTCATTCCTTTTAATTGCATTATATACACTAAAGGTATTTTTATTTTATTTTTGTGGGTTTGGGGAAATAGGATAGTTTCTTTGCTGTGGACGGTGTATAGGAACTTGTTAAACTAATGAATAGCCTCATCACGATGCATGATTTATTTTCCTGGGCCGCAGAGTGCAATAGCCTACTTCAGAATGATACTTTTCTTCTCCATTGGACTAAAACGATAAGCCACGATAAGACTTATCTCGTGGTTAGGTAACAATTGAAAATTAAGCAGACAAGAATATCGAGATGTATCACAAAGAAAACAACAAACAAACAAATTTCTCTTGCTGATGTTTTGTTATTCAAAAATAAAACGACAATATGAAATATCTGTATCAGCCTGTTCATTTACATAATTTGATCATGTTATTGCACCTGGTATGTTTCTGCCAACACTGGCTTTTCATTAGCAAGTCAAACAAGTATATCATATGATTTATTATGTGAATATTTCACAAACATTTCAATGACATAACATTGTAGAAAAAGAGTCTGCCCATAGACTAGGCTCTGCCCATAGACTAGGTTCTGTCCATAGGCTGTAGGTTCTGTCCATAGACTGTAGGTTCTGCCCATAGACTGTAGGCTCTGTCCGTAGACTGTAGGTTCTGTCCATAGGCTGTAGGTTCTGCCCATCGGCTGTAGGTTCTGCCCATAGACTAGGCTCTGCCCATAGACTGTAGGTTCTGTCCATAGACTGTAGGCTCTGTCCATAGACTGTAGGTTCTGTCCATAGACTGTAGGTTCTGTCCATCGGCTGTAGGTTCTGTCCATAGACTGTAGGCTCTGTCCATAGGCTGTAGGTTCTGTCCATAGACTGTAGGTTCTGTCCATAGGCTGTAGGTTCTGTCCATAGGCTGTAGGTTCTGTCCATAGGTTGTAGGTTCTGTCCATAGGCTGTAGGTTCTGCCTCTTTAAGAATGGGCATGACGCGGTTTTCAAGCGCCGTGGTCTAGCTCCTCCCTGCCCCGTGACGGGGGTTTCATGCGCCGTGGTCCAACTCGTAAGACGGAAACAGACAACATTTGAACTGCTTTGAATAGTAGTAAACTCATTTAACAAAGCGGGGAAAAGTTGCGATTACATCTGCACAATGAGCACACTATGGATGGGGAACGTGAGTACAATAATTGGCTTTCTAAACTATATCATTTGTCAACCGCGTGTCTGCTGGAGTTACAAAACAAATGGCGTCATCTAGTGAGATCCATGTCTGGAGAGTGAAAAGTGACCAGGAGCAATCCAAAGTACCACTAATATGTAACCCACTACATCACTTTAAATCCAAAATAAGTTGTTTGAGGCTTTGTTTTTCCTTCAATGCGTACTAAAAACAAAACAAAAGAAGTGTTGTGCATGGGTAATGCCTTACTGTGGTTTGACTGGTGTCGGACTGGTTCTTTGTGAACAATGTGTGTCCAGTTGGAGCCCTACATGGACGAACAGTTCGTTACCAGAGCCTTCCGGACCCTGGGCGAACAAGTGATGACTGTGCGGATAATTCGCAACAAGATGACCGGGTGAGTAATCCACCAACTGCAAACACATGTTGTCGACGACGGTCCTCCTGATCTAAAACACGTTTGTTTATCTACAAAGGGGGGGATTGGGTTACTGTTTTGTGGAGCTGACCGATGAAGCCACGGCTGAGAGATGTCTGCGCAAAGTCAATGGAAAAGTACTACCAGGAGCCAATCCGGTAACACTTTTTAATCACACTTGTTCATACTTCTACTTCACATCTCTACTGGTGGATACTAATGAGAAACTAACTGGTGAATGTCTGTGTTGTCTGTAGCCCAGGAGATTTAAGCTGAACAGAGCCACCTTTGGAAAACAAGGAGAAAGGTGAGTGTGTTCAAAACGTAACCTTATGGTATTTTTTTCCACAGCATAGTATTGGCAGACCCATGGGTTGTGTTACAGCTGCATAACACAGCTGTGAAACTAGGCATGGCCTGTGAGAAGTTACCTGTGTAACTTTTTTAAAGTAAACTTTCACAAGTTCAAGACAAATACGCCAATGTTGACAACCGTTGCTTTACTGATTTTGATTTTTACTCTTTCTTCTATTTCTGTGTTGCAGTCAAAACTTCTCCCTGTTTGTGGGGGATCTGACACAAGAGGTGGACGACGGCATGCTTTACGAGTTCTTTTACAACAGATATCCTTCCTGTCGCGGGGGAAAAGTGGTGCTGGACACCACGGGCAACTCCAAGTGAGTTTGAGAGATTTAAAGCGTTTGAGATTGGTGAAATAAACTCTTATGGGCTTATAAGACACTTCCATCAAGATCGTATACATTAAATCCACATGACAAATCATTTATGCAAGAAAAAAATAAAACTGAAACCAAACTACACCCGGGTACAATACATATTCATGTAGCTAGTATATCTATATCCGCCTATATAGCAAAACGGCACTTTTAATTAAATGGAAAATTAGCTTGTCTCTTTTTCCAGGCTTTGGTCATATCTTTTATGTGGTCATTATTGGCTAGCTCTATATAAACCTCTACTATTTTTATGTTGATGCTTGTTTGTGAAAGTTAAAAGGTTGTGATGGATGTCTATTTTGTGTTTTAGGGGGTGTGGCTTTGTTCAGTTTCCAGACGAAAGACTGCAGAAGAGAGCCCTTGACGAGTGCCAGGGGGCTGTGGGGCTGGGGGGAAAGCCACTGCGCCTCAGTCTAGCCACTAACAAGTATGAACCTAGTCCTGGCTCCCAGTCATTTATAATGGTGGACAAGAGAAATCCATAACTTACTTCTAATCATCATTATTAAGGGTTATCAAGGTGTGCATTAAGCATCAGAAAATGATGTTCGACCAAATCCATTGCAATCTCATGTAACGTCAGTCTATAGATTTCCTTCTATTACTTCAAGCTGATTTTAATTGGTGGGGTCTATTTTCCCTCCTGGCACGTAGCCAAGCCTGTTGACCAATTGCCAAGCCAGGCCACTCACATTACGGGGATGTTGCAACTGAATGAAGCTACGGCGTTTCAGACTTGGAGGAAATACAAACGACACGACAAGGGGGGCGGGGATTCAGACCATGTTTTTTTTTCTTGACATATTTGGTAGGTGTATAGTGGATACATCCCTCTGTGATATGCTATGGTTATTTGGGTATTGGCAAGATTCTGTCCATTTCTGATCATGATGTGGGGGTGGTTGTGATTGGATTTAGAATTATGCATTGTGCTACTATGAATATAGAACAACCTAGTAGACAGTGGGCTGACAAACTATGACCTACCTAACTGTATAAACATTTTTCTAATGGTGTGCCAATTATATCCTCCACTAAGCGCTGTCAACGTAATTGCTGCTGCTGATTTAAAGGGGAACCGTCACTTATTTTCTAATACAAGAGTGTACAGCTTCATATGCCTGTTGTGAGAGAATCGTTTTTCCAAAGAATTCCAGAGAATCATTTTTCCAAACCGATGGAGAAAGTAAATCCTGGACCAATGATGTAAATGGTCCTTATATTACTCCTTATATTAGTAAATAGCAAGCATGACAGTTCCCCTTTAAGTATAACTCTTTCCACTTGCTATGTCCCTCGCTTGTGATCCGACTCTCTAGAAACAGACATCCACCCGAGAACAAGTCGTGGCAGTCGACCTCTGGAACGTACAGACCAAACTACCAGCAATACGATCCGTACCAACAGCAGTCCTATCCTGGGTATTACCCTACCTGGGGCTATGACCCCAACGGGGACAGCTATGGATACAATTATAGCCAGTATTACCCACAAAACAACACAACACAACCTCAGGTATTTTCACAATGACATTCCTCTGATAGTGTGGAATTAGTTTGACACATCTTTCATTTGTACGTCAAGCTAGGTCATGCTAACGTATGTTGTTTTTGTTTTTTAAAGGAAAGTGACACTCCTCAGGAGGACGCTGTGGAAGGTTTGCATTAAGATTAAGTTTCTTAATCAGTTCTTTTCTGGTTTTAATTGTAGCAGGGTTTTTTTTATTTTAATACTAACGAACTCTCCCACCCCACAAACAATGTTTTTGTTGTAGATCCGAACCCAGAGTTGGATGTGGGGGAGGCCAACAGGAAGTTCATGGAGCTGAGTGAAGAGCTATATGATGCGCTCATCGACTGCCACTGGCAGCCATCCAACAATGTCTCCGCAGAACGTGACCTCGGAGTGTCTTTCAGTCTACCAGAGCCCGTTCATTGTTGAAATTCTGTGTTTATACTTTAGTTTACTGCTGTCTATTTAATAAATGAGTACATAGCTTACATTTACAATTGTATTGCTGGTTGAGTCAGCTGGAAATTTTTGTTAATGAAAATGTTTGTGGGTACAATTGCATAAAGTAATGGATAATTAAAAAACTAAGAATATACATGCCTACACAAAATAACCCCCTTGTTGCCGTTCAGTTTCTTTTAGAATTTTTAAGCAATAATGTGCTGAAAATATTGGTCAGAAACTTGGTTTAATGGCTACAACGTTTCTTAAACACAAAGGCAAACAATTGCCCTGTTTGTTTACATCATCTCTTGTGGCACACCAAGAGCCGAATGTCATGCTTTTGCTAAATGGACATTGGGTGGGATACTTTGCTCCGGGTGTTGAGCGAAGCCCCATGTTCAATCAGCAGGGAACCACATGATGGTCACAAGATGCTTTAATGATCAGGATTCTTAGGCCTGTGGAATGCAAGGCAGCAGAGGCTCAGACTCACGAGTCTTAGGACACATTCACGAGGAGTATGTGGTCGTTAAATGACATTCAAATGTGAATGTTTATCCTTCAACATTTTGTTGTGTCAGACTCCCTGCCAGCTGTGTTGGCTGCTGTGTTTGGGAGGCTGCTGGTGTTTGGGAGGCTGCAGCCTCGTCATCGGCTTCACGTTCTGCGTGACGCAGTTACGCAAAGACCAGGAAGCCTTTGACGTTAGGGAGGAACAGCCTAGAGAAATATCCGCTATTTGAAACCTCAACAAGTAAGTAAAGTTGTGTTGTGTATATGACAGCCGATATACCAGTTAGCCTTTATGCGTGTATCTGTTTTGTAATGCGGAGAAGACCCGCCGCTGTTTGATGTCTGGAGTTATCTTGAAGGGTCGTGGCTAAGCTGTTAGCATAACGAGCTAGCTTGCTGTTGGAAGAAAGCAGCCGGTCACAAATGTTACTTGTTGCTCTGAAATATATAATACATTATACAGCATTCAGTCAGGATAAACTGGATAATGTGCCGGTGGACTTTCAGCCGTCTATCTAACTCAAAATACATTGATCTGGTTGAAAAGGTAGCCAGGGTGTTTGACAACTCCTGGTGACGTCACTAGGCATCACTTGGGCGTATTGATAAGTCGATAGCTCGGTGTTCAGCTGCTTCCCAGTTGTGTTCTGTGTGTTAAGATCCAATACGTGCGGCTGTACATCGTGTGGTTCTTTGCCGTTCTGCAGAATTGAGTTCCAGGCTCGTTCCAGCACCTTCTCCACCGTCTCCACCTCCAGCATCGGGCCAGTCGACAGAGATGTCTCACGCTAAACCTGACGGCTACCGGTCGGTCCCCCGGGACTTCGGCGCTCTCATACAGACATGCAGCGCCAACATCCAGAAGATCACACAGAACAGTAGGTGTTTCTCCCTTTGTCTGACTCTCACCAAGTACCAGACGGTTTCATCTGCTCGTTTGTAGTTTATAATGTGTTCTGTATGACATCACTGTGCTTTGTTTGTCCATTACAGCCGCCCAGATCAAGGGCATGGTTGGCCAGCTGGGCACACGACAAGATAACAGTGAACTTCAAGATCGACTGTAAGTGTCGGCATTTTCTTTTCGAACCACCCTCCCCTTTATACATCATGGCTTACACAAGATCACCTCTTTTGGGGTTGTATGCAGATTCTAATAAGCAAACTCATATCGCTTGAATCTCTGGGTTTCTCACAGACAGCAGATGCAACACTATACCAACCAGCTTGCGAAAGAAACAAACAAGCACCTGAAAGACCTGGGCTCCATCCCCTTGCCTACATCACCCTCAGAACAGGCAAGTCCCTCTGGGCGCCACCTGGTGCTTCATCATCTGTCTGTTTAGAGATACACTGGATCTGGCTAGGTGGCTCTGACCACACATTCTGCTCATTTATTTTGGAGAGTTTTCCATATGGCCACATTCTGCATTTTTTATGTTATGTCTACAGAGCAGTGCTGTGGCTTTTTACTACAACAATTTCCTTTTTTTAAATTGAATTTAACTGCCTGCCTTTTGGCTCACTATAGGGACAACCAAAGGGACCACTACATCAGTAGTAACCTGTTCTATTTGATTGAAGAAGATTATGGTTTCACCTTCCTGTTCTCATCCCCCTCCCTGCCAGACATCTAACCACAACACATCTGTTGTGCAAGTTCACACTTAACTAGAGCTAGCTCAAAGTTCAGTTCACACAGATTAAAATGAACAAGTTCATGTTCATAGTACGATTTAAAATTCCCAGTTCTTTTTTTTCCTTTTTTTAATGAGCTTATCTTTTTCAGCAGAACTAATGACACATATCCTGCCCAGTGGTTGCATTAGACTTTCTCCTTGTCCGTCATTTTGACGGACAAGGTTGTAAAACTTCCATCATAATCTATTATTACCCGTCATGTTACTTTTCATTTTTTAATGATGACACATATTTGCATATTGGCAATTAATTTCATTCATTGGTTTTCATTTTTTAATAATTGATATACAGAACAAGCTTATAGATGATGCATTTGTAAGGACATGGAGAGTAAAACATGAACAGAGACGCCGACCGCGAAGCAGATGAAGATGCTTCGTTCCCCTCTGCAGTGACAGCAGCTACTAACAACACCGTGTCGCTAAAACCTTCTTCCTGGTCTGCATAGACTTAAACTGGGTGCTAAAACCTTCCTCCTGGTCCGCATGGACTTAAACTGGGTGCTCGCCTGTGTGCAATAAAACACATCAAGGGAGATCGCTGCAGAGGCATCAGGTTGTCATCAGGTTTTGCATCTTTGCCTCGGACAGACGACACAAACACTGGGCTGAAATGATGTTTATCTGTGTCGTAGTTTGCTCTGGCACTGGATCTAGACAGGAAGAGCTACGAATCTCGCGCAAACTTGAACAAGCTCAAACTCGTGTTATGTAGTTGTAAAAGGATACGTTCAAATGAGCTGGTTCAATGAACGCGCTCTTTTGAATGCGTTCATGCACAACACTGTCCCTAACCCCCACTGTTCTTGAGGAGTTGATCAAGAAGCAATTTGGGGGGCCCTTCTTTAGATCCTAGATCCTCCACAGACCAACTGGTCTGTGTGCCAATCCCACCCAGGTATCACACACCACCGTTTGATCAAATTAGAGAGGGCGTAGACAGTCTATGATTGGTAAATGAAATGAAATAACTGTGACCCAATGGGAAATACGCGGGTTGCACCTTTTTATATTGTAATAACCCAGAGAACAGGTAATGAGTGGAAGACCCCTGATAACCCGCCCTTGTCATATGTTTATAATATTGTTGTACCCGAGAAATCAAGGTCGAGTTGTCAAGCCGGGTCAAGTTATGCTGTGATGCCGTGTAACGAAGTACCAGATTTAAGTGAGAGAATTGCGCTGTTGTTTGGAGCATCCTGAAAAGCCTGTGAATAAATAGTTTGAACGTTACGTCCTGACTTGGTGGTCGGTTTGGAACAAAGGACTTGGAAACGGCATCTTGATTTTAATCTTCCTCTACAATCTGGTGAGCCAGCCAGGAGTTCTGAATCTTCATCAACATGACTACTACTACTAATGAGTTTTTCTGATGTTATTTGTTTCGCCCTTAATCACAGTTCCAGTCTCAAAGGGCTTTACAGGCCATATATTTATGACACCCCCTAACCCCAGAGCAAGAAACAAGTCCCATAATTATCAAGGAAGACACCTTGAGAAGGAAGTGGGGGATCCCTCCTTCCAGGGATGGTTAGGAGTGCTATGGGTGCCGCAATGGACAGACATAATGGTAGCATAACAAGCAAAACAGCTAAAGTAAAAGGAGACGTGTAATGTCCAGGGGGTGTGGAGGTGCTCCCCTGGACAGGCCGACTGTGAAGGCGTATCTGATGTGGTGCGCCGTCCCTCTGACTCTGAGCTCTCTGGTCCACAGAGGCAGCAGAAGCTCCAGCGGGACCGGCTGATGAGTGACTTCTCGGCGGCTCTCAACAACTTCCAGGCGGTGCAGCGGCGCGCGGCAGACAAGGAGAAGGAGTCTGTGGCCCGGGCCAGAGCCGGCTCCCGCCTGTCGGTGAGGCTTTGCCGTATGACTCGTCAAAACATTACAAAATGAAAAAGGTGGAATACTTGGTAAACGATGTGTTGGTATAAACAAGTCATCGAAAAAGAAAAAGTTGAAAAAGTCAGTACACAGTATTGTGTCAATTGCTCAACTCTTGTATCCTTTTTGGATTCCTTTAAGGAAAATCAAAAGCTCATGACTGGCAGATTTAAGTTAAAGTGGGATCATTCAACAACAGCAAAACACCATAAATCATATCCATATAGTTACTCATACAGTCAGTATTGACAGTATGTCCTCAACATAGTAACCCCCTTGATGTTGCCAAACTAAAATAAGCCGATCTGCTAAGATGCTGTGGTGTTGCCAACGTGTTGATAGTTGTTGTTTACTCAGTGTGTGTGTGTGTGTGTGTGTGTGTGTGTGTGTGTGTGTGTGTGTGTGTGTGTGTGTGTGTGTGTGTGTGTGTGTGTGTGTGTATCTTTGTCTGTGTGTGTATGTGTGTTTGTCTGTGTGTGTGTGTGTGTGTGTGTGTGTGTGTGTGTGTGTGTGTGTGTGTGTGTGTGTTTGTTTCCTAAAGCAGTTCAATAGTAAAACCAGAGATGGATTTACGGTCAACTCCAAAGTGCCCAGCATGAAGGATCCGGGGAAGGAGTACGATGGCTTCACC
>OMNR01035721.1:0-24959 GCA_900303205.1 Mora moro
TACAACGACATGCTAATCTAACTTTATCTTTCTTATTTTTGTGCGTGTGGACATTTGTTGGATATTAACGTCAACTCGACTTTTTGCATTTTTAAATCAACTGTCTCTAAATACAAATCCAAGTGATAATGACACACAACGGTACGCCTGGAACGGGGTGCTCCAAATGTGCGTTATTAGCGAGAGAGAGAGGGCGGGACTTTCAGTTACATGGGTTTAGCGGCGAGAGCGCGCGCGAAAGAGGGAGGGACTTCCGATAGGGATATCCGTCTCCGTTGTTTCGGACGTTGCTCTGTCAATTTCTAAAAAAAACTATACTATCTATATTTTGTTTATTCTCCTTGTCGTTCTTATTCTTCGTACATTGTGGACTGTTCACTGGCGTACACAGAGCAGGAAGAAAGATAGCGGAAATGCCGTTGCGGTAGACCGGAATAACGCTAAAATGCATGACCCTCTCTCACACTAGTTTCATACATCCAGCTGAGATGCGTCATCGTCGTCAGTGTCGGTGGGTTTATTATCTATCGTGTCCCGTGTAGTTACGCGTGTAATTGTGGCCAAAGTTAACATCCAGCAAAAATACATTCTACACTACACTCTGTATATTTTAACCTCGTTCCCAGGCGTTCTCATCTAGTATAATTTCGAGATATATTTTGGCAGGGGAGTGACCAACCAATGCCCGACGACAAGGTAATTCACGCAAAGCCTTTTGGGTAACGGCGGCGAATATTAAAAAAAAGCATAAATGAATGAATTCAATAATAATAATAATAATTCCACAGTTACATATTATATTTTGGATTGTAGTTAAACAAAAGAAAACAACGTGTTTAAATACATAATAGCACCATGACTTAGATCGTACTACGCGTCAGTGAAGAACCTTCCGACCCTGTTTCAACGTTATCATTAGTGAGGTACATCCTTACCTGTTTTTCTCTAAAAGAGAATTACAGAAAATGATGAGCGGAGATCTCATGAGGTATGATTATATCTCCGTCCTGGTTGGCAGCAATAACCAGCCAGGACCCGTTCTGATTCCCAATTTGTTAAAGAAATAGAAGAAAGCGCATCATGGAATGTCCTGGTCATCTGATAAGTGTGTGTGTGGCAATTCTCCCTGTCCACAGACAAGCAAGTCCTTGACGGAGAGGTTAATGAAGCACTGTCAGTTCATCGCGCTTTACTGGAAGAACTGGCAAACTGTGAGGCACCTTTTATACCAATGCGTGTATATCTCTTGTTTAAGCGCTTCTGACATTTAATTTAAACCTTGTGTAGTAAAATATAAATAAAAATATACAAACTGCTGTATCAATGAAAGCCACTGTTGTATTTGGTTTGATTTACTTTACAGTACAAACTGAAGCTTACCAACTAAAGGGTACCCACAAAGACAAAGAAGGTAAATTGCTTTTCACACCTTTCAGTCAGTATTTGGTATGCATAACATGTCCTTTCCCCCAATATATTCAATGGTTAATTTTGTGGAATGACAAGTTACCAGGGTCTCTAGACTTATGAACACACTAAATTAAAAAAAGTTTCTTACCAATAGTTAATGTTAATGTATAGTTAATGTTCTGTTAAAGAGTCATGCAGGGTTTTGCAGTTCCAATGCAGAGAGTCAGAGCAGGACTCAGCCAGGTGAGATTGGCAGCATGTTAGGAAAATTGCAAAAAAAAAGTACTTTCGTCAACAGTACCCAACATAGATTGTGTGTTTATGATGTCTAACACTAGATGGCAGTAAATTACAAAGACGTGGGCAGGGCACAACTTCATAATTGGACAGTTCACTAATGTAGAATATCTATGTTTTTTATTATGTCCAGATGAAACGCATCAGATCATTTTGTTTTTGCTTTTACTATGCCCATATATAATGAAATGCCTGTTAAATGTTTCTTTATACTCACTTCTTGGTGCATAGCATGCTCAAATAATCCTCCATACGCTACACCTTACTGATGCATGTCTGCAGACAATTGCAACTCAACAAGCAAAGTAAGGAGATGTTTGAACAGTACAGATGCCAGATCCAGGAATTCAAGTTGAAACACAGAAAGCTGCGGTAACTAGAGCACATTATTTGTGATTACAGTTGTGCACCACTGCAGGTTATTGTGACCATAGGCTCCACACCAACAGCCTACTTTGATATTGAATAATTGTGAAAAAGTGTCTCACCCCCGATTGCGCCATTGAACTGACGTTCATGTCTACTTTCCAGTCTGCTACAGTATAGGGGTGAAACTTGTGATCTACTCAATGTTTTGTTCATGCAGGATGAAGTTTGAAAACCAACTCCATCAACTCATAGAGCAGCATAAAAATCTACTCTCTATATTTGTAAGTTTGTGTAATCACTGAAGAGTGTGTTATTGGAGAGATGTTATTGGTATAATTGATGCTCCTTCAAGCTGTATTCCCCCCTCACCCCCAGACCCCAGAGAGTCTTCCATCTGAAATAGAAAGTGCTGAGAATTCAAAATGCCAGTTACTAGCCACTGGTAAGTATCTGTACAATGTATGTGTGTCCGACTGTGTGTGCCCTTTGGTTAAGATGGTGCATCACACCTTAGTTGTGCATTAATTGATTGTGCTCTACTCTTTTAGAACTACTTAAGACGGCTCAGTTACGTATTCTAGAAGAGGAAGTCTCAAGGGGAAAAGGCAGCCAGGATGAGTGATCTCTCATTATCTACAGAAACAGAATTAGAAGTAATTTTATGTATGTACAAAAAGGCGTGTAACTCTATATGTCTTTATATCTGTAAATGGATTTTTCTGAAATATTAGCAATTGTTATCCTCAATTGTACTGAGAATGTGCAGTTGACTATGAAGTTAACTTAAAGTATTGGTAGGTATTGTTATAAACCACTCCAGTTATTTCACATTGGATTCAGTATATATGTGTACAAACAAGTAATTGTATCCACATTTAATGGCTGCTTCCTTCATACTCAGATCATTACATTTTTTTTCATTTATTTGTTCCACTACATAAGTGTGCAGAAAAACATATAACTTAAATATCAATGTAATATTGTGTTGTGAAATAAATGGTTTAGAATTGATTGGATACAATTTCGGAATTGATAGGCATAGCTCAGTTTGAGCTTCATGAAAACCCAAATACCTCAGTGTGGCAGTAGATCAACCAGGCTTCCTCCAGCCAATGCCTTGGTGATTTGGTGCCATTTTGCCTATATAGCACCATGACCTAGGTAGTCCTACGTGATAGTCACATTAATTCTGTCAACAGCATGGAGGTATAACTAGTAGGTGTATCTTTACCTGTTATCCTTTAATAGAGTTCAGAACATGATGAGTAGAGGTTTCCTGAGATTTAAGTATGGTGTCTCCTTCTTTGCTGGGTGCAACAATCTAACAGGATCCATACTGATCGTTCATATCATATCATGCTTTGTTTAAATTGTTTGACTAAAGGGATGTCTTTATTTATCTAATTAACTTTTCACAAGTCCTTCTGATGAGATTTGAGCATGAAAAAAGAAAGTTACTCCACTGGCCAGTACCTTAAACACAAACTAATAGGGAAACTTGTGGCCCTGATTCACTCACAAATGAAGATGAGTGAAACATTCTGACTGAATATGTTAACCTAAAAACAATATCTGGAATTAACTGACAACACCATAAACACTTTACGGATAATAGAGACATTAGGACAGATTCTGGTGTGTTGTTGGTGTCTTCCCTGCCAGGAAGGAAATATGACCTGATATCTGATGGGACCTCCACTCATCATGTTCTGAAATGCTCTACAACAGGCCAGATACACCTCAGTAGTAATGGCTCACCACCGTTGTCAGAACATATGTGACTACCATGTAGGACTACCTAGGTCATGGTGCTACTTTCTACCAACAATGCTGATTTGGCTTGATGACTTTACTACAAATTGTGTTTCAAATCTATTTTTATACGAATTTCCACGGTGACCCAAAAAACAAAACCACAAATATATTTCTGAGCAAAATGAGCAGGAACTATTCAATGTGGGCCAGAATCACATTGACGAATCACGTGGTGTTCCTCCCATTTGGTTTATTGTAGAAAAATCATCAAGCCACATCATGATCGTTGACAGAAAGCACCATGACTTAAGTAGTCCTGCATGATAGCCACATCCGTTCTGACAATAGTGGGGAAGTATCATTAGTGTGGTCTATCCATACTTGTTATTCTCTAATAGAGAATTTCAAAACATGATGAGTGGAGATCTCATGAGGTGTTGTTATATCTTCTTCCTGTCTTGGTCCAGCAGTCCAGGATTTACTCTGATGAATTAGTTCTTAACATAACTAATTAATTGTTGTTATTAGTTGTTTTTTTTGTGTAATTCATGATTCACAAATAGTCCACCTTTATTCCATCTTTAAGATTTCTAGGCGCAATGTGAATGTCCACAGAACTTTCCATGTTATTGTTGTTCTTTTGCTAAACTGGTCTACCAAATGCAACAAAGAGTCACAGAAGTTAAGTGATTTTAAAGATGTAATTTAACACTCCAAGAATAAATCGAATGGCAGGAATGCCACATTACCAGTCATCAATGTATCTTCATGTGTGAGTGGTTCTGGCCCAGATTGTATAGTTCCTGCTCATTATGTTCAGAAGTATATTTGTTGTTTTGTTTTTGGGTCACCGTGGAAATTCTTATAAAAAATACTTTTTAAACACACAATTTGTAGGAAGCCAAATCATGGTTGACAGAAAGTAGCACCATGGCCTAGGTAGTCCTACGTGATTGTCACATATGTTCTGACAACAGTGGAGAGGTATCATTAGTGAGGTGTATCCTTACCTGTTATTCTCTAATGGAGAATTTCAGAACATGATGAGTGGAGGTCTTATGAGATATGATTATATCTCCTTCCTGGCTGGGTACAACAACTCCCCAGGTTCCATTCTGACTATACCAATGTGTACTGTTCAAGGGTAGCAACAGAGACAAAGAAGTTTATTATCTCTTGGAATTACTGCATTTTTGGATTGGTCCAATATTGCCAACGTGAGTATTGTTTTGAGGTTTTATGTTGTGGAAATAACAAGCTATCAAGTGACATTATCGACGGCATATTTGTGTACCTATCCTCATTCCCACTTCCAAATGGTGTTGATGTGTAACACTAGATGGCAGTAAATTATTGAAGAAAACTGACTTGGTTCTTCAACAGTCCACAAATAATCAACCTTCATTCCATGGTATACATGGAATACGGTATATCAATGTCCAGAAAACATTCGTTTTTAGATTTCCAAAACGTCTGGTTAGAGAATTTCAGTACATGATGGATGGTGGATCTCGCGAGCTATGATTATGTCTCCATCCTGGCTTATTGCAACAACCCACCAGCATCCATTCTGATTACAACACTATGAAAGAAATGTACTAGATAGTGACTAGTATTAAGAAATGCTTTTTGAAGACATTAGTGAAGTTGTGGAAGTCATTCAATATTTAGCTGATTATAGCCATAAAAGCAAATTGTCTGTTTGAGCATATTTAATGTATGACACAATTTGTTAAAACATAATATTCTAAAATATATTACAGTTCAAGGTTTCATGTGAAAAAAATCCATGTGCAGCAAAACTTTTTAATGTCATTATTAATTTCTATGATAATGTACTAAAACTAACTGGAATTGGATACTATAAGGCACTTTCAAAAGATAATGTAAGGTACTCATTACCAGTTACTGTATATATAGTATCACCAAGCCCATGTTCATGTTAATATTTACAATAATATTTATTGAAAACAACCTTTTCCAAAATCCTCATAGTGCTGAAGAACTCTGGACCCTCAACATCACAATATACATGTTGAGACTAGTGTTCAATGCTTGTAAATGTACCTAATAGCTACATCTTTGGTCCAACGGACAGACAAACAGGTTAGTAGTCCTGCTAAGGGCGTAGGTCTGAGAAGATATGTGAGTTATCTCAGGCTTTGGCCTTGGTCCAGCATAATGTACCTATCCACTCAATGGATGACTGATCAGACATAGTCCAAGAACGTTTTCAGTCGTGTACAATTAATCTTAATTTATGAGTGAATCAGGGCAGGAGTAAACTTTCCAGCATTGTTTTTAAGTTAATGACCAGTGATACTAACCCACATTTTCTTCTCTTTTCATGTGCTCCAGCAGGTCTAGCCCTTCCCTGAATAATTGTTTTACAAACTCAGTCCTGAGAAGGCCACACCCTTTTAGAAAGGTACATTCTACTCTTTATTTGTTACCAAACTAAAGCTCACTACCAGTTTTCTACAGAAATATTACAAGTGCTGTGGATACTGAACTCAAAAATTGGAAAACGTTTTTATATATATATATATTCATATTATTTCTGGTCTCAATTTTTAGACTCATGGAATTTTCCTTTGAGGATTTTCTACATGTCTCCTCCCCTGTGTCCCTTTCTCTGCTCCCATGGGTTTGATACTAAGTTAATGATAGTGCTTCTGTGAATGGCGATGGCCAAAGCAGGCTGTTGGCATAAAGTATTACCACAGAGGCATACTTTCCACATTACCATTTTTTTCACAAGTCAATAGTCAGTTGTAGACACGCGCGCACCGGAACTAGGCATGTGCAGTTATGCACAGGCTTGTTTGATCCACTTGCATGTTGAGTTCATGACATTGTGTGAGGTAAAACTATTTTCTCCTCACCTCTTACTTGCAGCCTACTTGTGTACATGTTCATACCCACATTTCTGTCCATACCCAACATTTCTGTACAAACATTGGCTTATTTTTATAGCGTTACCGAATGCAGTCAGTATCAGCGTCACGTTCACTCTTCTTTCAATCTTTCACCATATATGGTAAAAAAGTGGTGCCAGTGAGTGCCACAGAGGCACACTCCAAACTCAGTTTTATTACTTTGTAAGAAAATCCAGTAATGCTCAAGTGTGCAGCTGTTGAGGTACAGTTATAGTGTTGTTGGCACAGGAAAAGGGCCTTTTTGATCATCTGCATAAATAGATTTTCCAGACAAAAGTTTCACAGTCATCTTTAGTTATCCCAGGTTGTTCCCCATCTGTTAACAGAAAAGCAAAAATAGAAAAACAGTGAGTACAACAGGATCAACCATCCTCTCCCATTCATTCTCCTGGTTCTCAAGTTTACGAGGTAATCCATATAGCTTCCGTAGAGATGTTTAATGTTGACACAGATCTTGATTATTCACAGCACAGCATTATGAGAAACTAAACCCCCAATTGAAATAGTAATTATTTAAAAGAAGCTGCACACTATTACACCCAATCTATGTAAAAGCAGAACTGAAGAAAATAACCCCAAACACTACAATAGCAATCAAGTACTTTTCATATTTATTGAAGATATATGAACTATACCAAACTATTCACTGTCATGGAGAATGGCAGATTATATTTAACATAATTGCCACTCAAGTCATTGTATATTAAACAAAGTAAATTAATATTGCTGCGTTAACCTTCAGTCTGAAAGACAAGATCTGGAAATAATCAGGATTGTATTGATTTAAAAAGCTAACCTGTATGGCAACTTGATTACCTTTTTTATTTACTTTTGTAAACCAATTTACCTTTCCTATTTTCCTCCAACCATTCTGTTGGCTGTTGTTTGCTGGTACACATACCTCAAAGCGACTGTAGACCTTTTTCTCCTTCCTCATACTTTCTATCCTCTTCAGCAGGCCCTCTCTTTCCTGTGGATTGGATTGGGGTCGCCCGAACAGACTCTTCCTTAATGAATTCTGTCTCTCCAGCCCCTTTTCTCCAGTGTCGCCCTCCTTGGCACTGCCTGCTTTATCGTGGTCCTGACGGTTCTTCTGACTGTTGGCAGAGATCTGCCCTAGAATGACCTTTGTGTCATCTCGTAGGTTGCTACTGAACAACACCGATCCACCGGAGGACTGGTACCGCGATGGTCCAGATGTGCCAGCTGATACTTTGTGATTAGCGGTGGATTGGTCAGTGTTGCTTGATCCAGTGTGAGAAGAAACTTTGCTGGCGTTTTCAGTGATTTCCATTACAGTTCTCATGGTCTTTTCATCCCCGCTAAAAGCAGATTTCTTGTCCTTGTCCTTATCCTTAGGCCCAAGGAAGCCCTTTAATCGCTGTGTCTGCTTCTTGAGGAAATCCAGAGGCTTCCCCTCACTCTTGCCATCACTTCCTATTGTGTTGATGGAAGAATTAGAGCCAGAGTTCTTCTCAGAACGCATCATGGATGAAGAGCTATGAGAGCGGGTCTTCTTCAGTTCACTCTTCTCTGCATCGGTTGCATCTGCTGTCAGCGTCTCCTCACCAGCGGAGACTCGACGAGGGTTTAGTCCTTTGATCTTCAACGGGTCCCTTTGGAAGAGTTTTGGAGAGGGAAGGGGCTTCAGAGACTTGAAAGGGTCTTTCTTCTGAACTTCTGACGCATTTCCCTCCTTCCGAGTCAGAGCTGGCTCTGGAAGCTTCAGCTGGTTTACTGAAGGCCTGGGAGAGACCACAGGTGGCTTGTTTCCACTGATCGACGGTCTGCGTGTGAGCTCCGCTAGCCTAGATGAGATGTCTAACTTCTTGGGTTCAGGTTCTGGTGGGTTTACAGAAACAGGTGGGATGTTGTGAGTGGCTGTGCTTGGATGAGGCTTATCCAAAAGGTCTGGCTTCTTTTCAGCTGGCTCTGTGGCTTTGAGTGATGATTCTGTCCCCATCCTTGAGGCTTTTCTCTTGGCAGCTAAATCTTTAAAATACTGTAGCCGACTAGCTGGATCATTCATATTCAATGATGATTCTTGTTCAGTTTTCGAAGAACCTGTAGTGACATTGGAGGGCACTTCAGCTGGTGAAGTCTTCATGTCTTGGCTAGCTTTTTGAAATGTATCTTTTTGTTCTTTAAAACAGGTCTCTCCGTTCTCTTTGTCCAGTTGTTTCTGCTTATCACCATCCTTGTCTTTCTCCTCAGTCTTCCTCCTCCATTCAAAAGGCTCCCGGGCCAAGGACGTCCTCTTCTCAAGAAGCTGAGCTACTATAGAGGAGGTGCGGAGAGGGTCTAAATCCTCATCTTCTTCTGTGGCTGTCTTAAGACCCAGTCCACCGCTATGCTTCTCCGCCTTGGAAGATGAAAAAATAAGGGAGGAGCGTAGACGAGAGCTTCGCTGGAGCATTGGGTTGACTCGTGAGCGGAATGAATCGTGCTTGGAAAGGGTGATCTCTGGACCCTCCTTCACCTCCACATCTACCGCTACTTCCCTTGTTCCAATTCTGTCCCAGTCTCTCTCCATGCCAATTGCCTTATCTCTTTCTTTCTCCATTACATATTGATTATAGTTAGTGCTTGAGGACAGCAGATCCCTGGTCATTTTTGGGTCTTTATCACTGTTCTCAGGTAAAATGGGTTTCCCAAAGCGTGGTCTCAGAATATCTGGTCTGGGTTTAGAGGGTATTTCCCTCATCCCAAAGCGAGATGCAGAACCTTCAGGATCAGCTACATGTTGAGCTGCTGGAGTGTCATCAAACGCATCAGGGCCTATTGCTTGAGGTAGGCCTTCCTCTCCACCATCCTCGTAAGTATTGAGATAGGAGTTGATTCTCCAACTCCTCATGCCCTGTCTGGCGCTTGGGTCTTGATCCCGCTCCTGTTCAGACTGCTTCAGGAATTGTTGTTTCTCTGGAGGGTGGGGCTGTGTGGGAGAGCTCTGGCATGCATAGGCTTGGCCTATTGTGGGCCTCTTGTGTGATGAACCTCCTTCATATCTCCCTGCTGCGTGTCCCTGGAGCCCTTCAGGTCCTTTCAGGTCATCGGATGAGAGGTAATCTCGACTGTAGCTTCCCATGGCAGGTGGTTCCAGTTCAGATGGGAAGCTTGATTCTGAATGCTGATCTATGGCGAGATTTGAAGCATGCCTTCGGAGTCTGTCATATTGTCCATGGCCAGATCCAGGTCCTGGCCCCTCGTGGTAGTAATGCCGTGATTGGGACTGCTCCCTGTAAAAAAAATAAAAGAATTAAATAGTATAGTATCATCCATTCAGCCTCCTATTGCATCCTGCAAGACCAAATCGTTGTGTTTGTATTTTAGCACTTGAATTACACTAGAAAAGTGATAGCAGACTAATATAATTCAAGAATGGGCAATGAATAAAAAACAAACCTCTGATAATCAGTCTCTTCCAGATTATTCATGACTCTGTGTTTCATGAACTGCTTTGAAGACGAGTAGCTCTCCTGGGTTCCCTCTGCGTAGCTGTGTCTCTTGAAGTCTCTAGTGCTCACCTCCATCTGTCTGGAGACTATGGACCTACCCTGCTCTAGGAACGATTGCTGTAGATGAAACTGCTGCTGTGCATACTTTCCAATTGTTATCCCGGCCGTAGGTTCCATTGAGTGTCGAAAGGGGTCATTCCTTCGAAACGCAAGAGGATTCCGATCGGAGTCTCCGTAGGGGAAAGCAGAGGGAAGCTCTGGTTGTCGAAGAAAACCAATGTTGCTTCGCACTGACTGGGATCTCTTCAAACCAAACTGGCTGCTTAGAAAATGACCAGTGCCGCTGATTTCTGAGTTGCCAAGTGGCACAATGGATTGGTCGATAACCAGAGGCTCTGACTGAGCAAAGAGTATACGGAACTCTTCGTCAAAGCTGGTGACGAGCTCCCCAAGAAAGAGGTGGGCGATGCAGCGGTGTATCTTTTCATAGGACCACATGAAGCTGTAAGGTATGAATATAGGAAGGAGGAGGTTATTAATATAAACAAATGTAATTACAGAGCTTACAGAAAAAAAAGTGATTTAGCCTGGGAGTTTTTAAATTTGTGTTTTATTCCTTCTTTATTCAATAAAGAATTACATAGCGGAAATTGAAAATGCTAGCTTTGCTTACCTGTAGTTCCCACTGATGACAGCTCTGCAGTCAGCCAATAGGAAGCGGTCTTTTACCTGGCCCTTGAAAGACTTCCCTGTTCGGCAGTAATATGTTATTCCTGCCACCGTCCTAACACGCATCATCTGTAACAACCAGAATCAAACACAAAGGCACAAATGTTATGAAGTAGGAAAGCACTAGGAGAAGTTGTATAATAGGTTAATAAACGACATGTAGGTAAAGGGTAGCAGGAGACAATGTCCCGATGTCCTTCACTCAGTAGTATATGCAATTTCAACTCACATGAATCAAGTCCAAGTTAACTCTGCAGTTGTTGACCATGGTGACAAAGTGATGGGCGTTCTGCTCATCCAATAAAATGTAGACAGGGACGTGGCGGGCTGCGGCATCCAAGAGGTCAGAAAAAATGTCAACATCCGTAAAGATGTCCATCACCACAGCAATAACCTGGGGCAAAAACAAACAGGAAAAGGTCAGAGGCACTGCTGACATTAAACAACATACTGCGAGTTAACATTTTAGAGGGAAATGAGATTTCCTAGGTCACTTTAAGCATGAAGTTTTAACTATTATATTATTATATATTATATTTGAATGATTCCAAACCTCAGTACAAAGTAATGAGAAGAAAGAAAGATCTGTATTTGGGTATGTTAGTATTAAAGGGGAACGTTGCCGATTTTGTCTTTCGTCGATCGTCTTTGTATCATTTAAATGTGGGTAGTATATGCAACTAAACAATGTTTACCTTTCCTCCATGTTGCCTGCACCCTGATCTCCCCGTTACTTATGTCCGCTGAATGTTGCAAAACGCGTCATCCGATGACGCAAGTCTTACCCCGACTCCGTCAAATGACAGAGTAAGAGTAAGATTGAGTAAAATTCTGCATCTGCACTGAGCTGCGCCCCCAGAGACAGAGTATCGGCAACCACTGCAGGCATTTTTCACACTATATCCCTAATGCGGATAGATGGAGATAAGGTTGAAAAGCGGCAAAGTTCCCCTTTAACTGTTAAAAATATAGTACCCACGTATGGTGTTAACGTAAGGTACTAACAAGCTCTTATATGACATGTCTTCACATGCACAGATATTGGCTTTGTATTAGTATTAACATTTGTTATTGGAACCTTGAGTGTTTTTAATATGAAAACCATATTCATTCTGTAACACATGCATATTCAGCTATATATATATATTTGAATTGTGCCCAACCCTTTTTTCTGGTCTAATCTACTCCACTCTTTATTTGCAACCTTTTCAAACACACCTAATTCCCTTCAGGCAGGGCTTGACATTTGAAGAAAACATTTAGCGTCACAATATCCTTGAGGTAAACAAGCCAACCAGGTTGAATGTTATGGACGCTGATGTATTAAATTGAAGTGTATCTAAGGACATATCTTGTCCTTAGATACACTTCAATTCGATAAATAAATGTAGGGGCTGTATTTTTTCACTTGCTTCATATAGGACTCAAGTCTACTTTGGACGCACAGTACTCCTTTGGAAAAAAGTCAGCTTGAAGCCCGTATCTTAATTTCATGAAGATGATCCTTGTTCATTGTCAATTTGTTCTAAGAACATGCTCAACATTCCTTATTGGATGCTTTAGATAAGACAGGGCCCCCCTTTTGTTCCTAAATCTGCTTGGCTTTCATTCGCAGGCTGAAACATGACAATACTACAAGTCATAATGACAGGAGAGTAGACTCATACATTTCTGCACACACAAAAAATGGACTGTAGACACAACACTAAAAGCAACACAAACCGGTATAACTGCTCATGGCATTTGGCATATGACCGCTGCACGTTAATTATTTCTTTTTTTATGACTATGACAGTATAAGTGTTGTGGTAGTAACCAATGCCAGTGTATAACCCAGTGCATGCTAGTACTTTGTGACATTCTCATGCTTTAGAGATCGCGCATGATCTGTACACACTGATACGTGTATATATAGGTATTTTTTAATTGGATTTGTTTCCTCAAAACCATGGACTGATGAATTGGACTGACAGTATCTATACACCTGATTAAATCTCCAAACCTCAGCTTTTGCCTGAACCAGAAAGACAAGATTCTACACTTGTAAGATTCTCTCACTTACATGATGTGCGCTCTTGATGAGCCTCCTGGCCTGCTCCTTGATGCTGGGCATCTCAGGTTCCGAGGGATTGACCAGGGTGGTGACCTCTGTCGGCCCTATGAAGCTGTGCTGCTGCAGGGGCCATCCCAGGTCCAGGCCTGGGGCAGCCAGGTCTGAGTGTACTGGCCAGTAGGTGTCAGAAGATCCATCATCCTCCATAGCCCCCTCATGGTAGGTCAGCTCTGGCACATTTGCAGACTGGCTCTGGCTGGGACTCTGGATGGTGGACTTGATATGTTCGATCTCGGGCTGTGCCAGAAAGGCTACGATGTCGGACGTCTGGAGGAACTCACAGTAACCCTGATAAGACATTAAACATGTCCCTAGTGAGTGAATCCATAATTAACAACATGTTTACATACAGAAAATGAGGGGAGGTCAAAGAACTCAAAAGCATGAAGAACAGGATTTTTCTTTCCTTTTTTCATTTACTTGCATGACCCACTGAGAGGATTTGGCCCATGCAAAATAAATATAATCATGATGATATAAACAATAATAAACAGATATGTTGTTCAATTGGTAGCATCCAGTGGTATCCAGTGTATAGTGCAGATTGTTCCGGACGGCAGACTTACAGGCTGAGATGTGATATTTAGTCACATTTTCAACATCTTTGGCTACCCGTACAAGATGCAATATTATTACCTGGACATCATCTTCGATCAGCGCATCGATGGCCAGGCGGTACTCTTCACGGTAGTGTGGGGGCAGGTAGTTGGGGTCGAGAGGGTTATCGCCGACTGATGAACTTTGAGATCGGTGCGCCATAGTTGGAAGAGAGGTTGGGGTCACAATTCAGAGTCCAGGGGGTGCCGTCAGGTAGGGGGAAGGGAGGAATTTGAACCTAGAGAGGAAAGACAAAAAGGTCAACTCTAGCAATGACTACTTACATTTACATTTACGGCAGTAAATGATCCAAATGTAAGTACATTTGTTAGAAAGAGACAGCAATATATTTCTGATGTAAATAAAGATATGAATAGAGCAGGTCTTCCAGCATTCCAAAGTGCAGGGTAATAGCAAAATATTTCCACTGCTAGGATGACTGCATAAGAGCAGTATATAAGCAATATATAAAGGGTCACAGGAGGGTATTATGGCCTAGTAAACATAATAGATTAGCTGGTTTGATAGAACTTACTCATTTCACCACACTTGATGTTATTTGAATAGGAAAATAAAACGTACCAAGCAACGATTTGGTTAGTAACCGGAGGGGATCAATAAGCAAGCCACCTACTGGTGTGTTTCAAGTGCTGCAATGTACAGTGCAAAAAGAAACCTCAGTAGAAAGAGATAGCCACTGAAACCGATAAAGAGTGAATGAAACAATCGTTCAATAGACAATAACAGAGGTCGTTGTTTGATGTGAAATGCGGCGTGAATTTTAAAAATAGAATGGAATATGGCCCGTAGTCTCTAATAATAAATGGCACTGCATGTACATTGAACTTCTTACTGTAACTATGTTACAGTCTTCCAGTTGCATCATTCATTTTTCTGCCCGCTGTTTTACTATGTAGGCTAACTACTCCTCTGTTGAATGTTGCAGTAGTGTCATATGGTTATTTTGATAGAAAATCAATTTTCCTGCAGTGTAACCGGTTTAAAACTGCCACGCTTCATATTTTTTGGCCCGTGACTCTACGTCAACGACTCTACGGACGGTTGGCCACCCCTGTTGTACACCTGTGACTAAAGTTTCCATTCTGCTGTATCGTACACTGTTACTTAGATTCCCAAAGGGGAAGTGAGAGGAGTCTTTACCCTTTCCTCTTAAACAAAGCAGCCATTGTTGTCGAGGCAAAATCAGTTAGTATAAAGCATAACGAGTGTAGCACACCTAGCTCCACACAATGCCTCATATGTATACAGTAATAGAAGGTTACTATGTCAGACCAACACATTTCTAGAACTATACAATACTTAGGTGACTCTGTACAGATACACAAGATAGGTAAGGTAAGATGTACTTGTAAGTCGCTTTGGATAAAAGCGTCTGCTAAATGCCCTAAATGTAAATGTACACACTTTGTAGAAAATATCCAACTATTGCTTATTCACATTCCTTATGGATAGATTTGGCCCTTTTTGCATGCAAAATCAAAATCCATCAATTACGTTCTCCTCGTCTTTCTCATCATCTTTATATTCATTTTGTATGCAGGGAACCTTCATATGAGTCATTGTTAATTACTCTACAACTATACTACTATGTGTACTATAGTGTTACACACGCCGTAGTATTATACCCCCCTGTTCTGTACACATGAACATTGTAGTAGAATGAAAAGTCAACCTTGTGATATCACCAATGATTAGCAGAAATTCGACCGGGCACATGGGCTAACGGCAGATAGAGGTCAGAGGAGGGGGACATTCACAGAACAGGACACATACAATGGTAAGGGGAAGACAAAGGACAAAGAGCAGGGAAAGCATCACTGAAGTAGCGAGAAAGGTGAGACAGCTGGGGCTGTATATAGCTGTCAGGACAGGTTTTCCCATATTTCTGTTGAGTAAACTTGTCATGCAGGCGTTTCATGCTTTCAGTTGCATCTAATATTCTGGAGTCTATGGAACAAGAACTATAACACTTGTATGAGATGGAATTTCATTACTTTCACAAATTTCCATGGGAAATGAGGCAATTCTGACATATGTATGCATGTATGCATGCACATACATGTATGCTCCTCAGAACATTGCAGCATGTGATTATAAAAACAAGTATTACTCTCACTCTCTGTTCCTACCGTTGAAGTCTGTTTGACTGGAGGAATGAAGAAAAGGCAGTGAAAGGTGAAGGGTGTGTTATAGACCTGTGTGGTCAGAATGGGCGAGTGAGTGGCGGTATTCTAACATGTACACGTGTAAGAATTGAGCGTGACGTGTGAAAACATGTATTCCACACACATTAAGAAATCAGATGAGGGGAAAGGCTTCTGTGTTCAACCTTGCGGTCAAAGGGGAAGCACTGTTTGTATGAGTCACAGCCTAGCCTAGGCTGGCCTGAGGCTAACTTGCTACATGCCTATGATTCATCCGCTAGCATATTGGCTAACATCCTGGTGCCTGACTCTTGACCACATAATTACATGTCGTGGTAAGCCGTGACGATTTCAGAGGAAAGTTCCATGGGGGACTAAAACCAGCCATCTGCAGACCATATTCTTGAAGTAACGAATATGGCGAGCATCAGAATTGAATCATTAGCAACAAACTTCTTCTCCATTTAGCCTAAGAACCCGCACGATGTATGCTGATTCAACGGGACATGGTGTACCAGGTAAAGCAACAAGCTCAGTGAGAGGGATGTGTCCTTACATGTGGCAGGTGAGGTGTAAAGAATGTCCCTTGTAATGAGTGCAAATCTTACAGGTACAATCACAGTGTGCCTGTAAGAATCACTATGGAGTGCTTTTCTCACCGAAAATCTGTCATCTGTATGGTTATAATTGTAGGCGAGGCTAGATTAGCCAGACTGGATGTTTGGAGTGGGTTCCCAACGTCCTTCTGCACTGACCATTGGGTGTCAACAGAGGAGCAGTCAAATGATAACAAAGCATGTTGACTTCATGTTGACATCTTCACTTCACCGAGACCGGACTAGTTTGATGTCCAAACACAACGGATATGCTTTGTTTGTAGCCATGGCAACTGGGTTTCAAATTGATGACAATGCTGTGAGACACATTGAGATAGGATCACTCCTCTTTCTCCTCTTTCAGATATTACCATGTGCTTCCCTAGGGGGAGGGCTGGGTGGAGTACTTAGATTTAACATAAATAGTCCTTTTAAACCACCCAACATTTTACAATCTCAGTAGGCATAAACAAATTCCAGTTTATTTTAGGGTAGTAATCAAAGCATTCAGTCAGTGTCTTCTTCAGGGAGCATGCAAATGAATCATCCTTGCTTGAATTACTGTTCTTTCAACTGTATTGCAACAGGTCAACTCAAGAGCAAAGGGTTTGTGACAACCGACCAATATGTGCTTCTTATTCATTTGATGGTATACTGTATTGGCTGCCAAGACTGACCATTTTATTAATATGCATGTTTGTTGAACACACACACACACACACACACACACACACACACACACACACACATCTACAGAGCTTAACACACCTTGCTAAATAAACAGTATTACCAGCCATATTCCACCGGTCTAGGTTTACTGTTGAATTATCCTGTCTATAAGTACTCTGAGGTTTGGATGGGTAAAACTGCAACCCGTTGGTGTTGGGACCTTTTAGTAACTGTTAATCATAAACACAAACACCGAGATAAGACTGGAGACAGTACGAATCATCACCTCCCTTTCTCTCCCTCCCTCTCTCCACTGTCAATACAGTAATCTGAACATATTAAGATGAATGTGGCCAATGGTGTTGGTGTTCTATGAGTTCTATAATAGATCTATAATAGTTCTATAATAGTTATATAGTGAGTTCTATAATAGTTCTATAGTGAGTTCTATAATAGATCTATAATAGTTCTATAGTGAGTTCTATAATAGATCTATAATAGTTCTATAGTGAGTTCTATAATAGAAGGCATTTTGTATTCTCTTTATTGACAGCCCTGCGCTGTAACTACAACTAAATTAAAAACGTGTTAATAATAGTGTGAGTGTTTTTGAGCCGTTGTGCCTCAAAGTTCCGCTAAACTGGGTTAAATAACAAAAAAATGGGCAGAAGATGTTAAATATATAAATAATTCATAAATAATTTGATAAGTAACTTATTTCCAACTAGACGTGTGGAATTTTGAGACAAATTGAGGTTATAATGAGGTGATTATGATTTTGGGGTATTAGTAATATGCATGTATTAGCCATCAGTAATTTACATGTGAAATGAGAATTCATTAAAACGGCATGGCTTGTTGTAACTTGTAAACTTGCCTATGGCTTTTAGTTGTATGGAAAAATTGTATGCAAGGCGAAAATATATAGGCATAGGTCGTTTGATTAATTTTCCATTGTATGCAACATGTTTGTTAAAAATAGATGGATATAGACCTACTTGCTATATGTTGCACCACAACTAGAAACGCCGACTATATAGTGTGTGCTTAAAAAATAAGAATCCACAAGTAGGCCTAATAGTCCACAAGTAACGCGTTAACGATTCTCCAACGTAACGAATCGTAGACTTCAGGTGTCTGGAATATAGATGTAGAATAGAATAGAATCGACCAAGTTGGAATGTAATATGCCTAGAGTACAACATTTAGCATAAAGTAATTTTGTCATTTATAGAAGTTGGAAGTTCAGTTGAACAGCTTTAATTATTTGTCCATATTCTTTTATTGTCTCACCCTTCCGAAAGCAACTTTGACGCTTCCTTGTCTGCTCCGCTTCCCTTCTTACGCACCGATGCGTAAGGGGGCTGTAGCTTTCTCCGCTGCCGGCCCAGATAGCTCCAGCTACGAGTCGTCCTGGCCCGCATACGTTGCTTTTCGTCGCGGACACACAACTGCAAACTCCTGCAAAGACCCAAGACCCCTGGCGAGTCGTCGTGGACGTGAGGTCCGTCCTGGGGCAGATGGGTTAGTATCCCGGACCTGCCGCTTCGACACCGCAGTCTGAAAATAAAGGAATTCTATGGCAGGGCTTCCCATCGGCGAAACTCCTCCCCCCTTCTTGTTGATTACCGACTTCTCAACATCATTGGAAGTTCACTTCCAGTGACATATTTTAAAAGTTTCTCATAGTTTATCAAAAAAAAGATATACCGTCCCGTACAAACTCATCATCATCATCATCAACAACAACAACAACAACCACACACGCTTGTTTGAAATGTGTGGGTCGGCATCAAATATGAAGTGGTTCGTCGCGACTTCATTGTGATAGGAGGTTTTTCTTAACGTGGAGTAGATGACTCACACACACTAATAGCTCTCTCCAAGCATAAGAGAGGACTTTGTTCCCTGCTTCACATGGACTCCTGGTAAATTGCAGCTTATTTTGACTTCTCCCCTCCCTCTGCAATGGTGTAGGCTACTTTGGAGAGCCTTCAAACTTATAAGTGTGTGTCTTGGGTGTTCCGTTGACACTTCCAGGTTGTTCCAGATCCAATTTTCTTTCATTCTTGCTTTGATATACAGATGTAGCTTTACATACATGTCACACAATGACATGGTGTAAGTAATCACAGATGTACAATAATACACATATGATACGACAAAGAAAGTGCCATTATCACATCTATGTGAATGGGTGTGGATGCATGCATTTTCTGAGGGGTGGCCTTTGTTCTGAAACAAATCAGTTGGAACACACCCTTTTTATGGCTTGCGATAGCAACCAACAGGTACACACACAAACGCATGGACACTCACGTGAATACAGGGCGTGTCTCAAGTTTGGACAGGACAGAGGACACATACACACGTACAGGCACACGTAGCCCAGACACACATAGGCTAAACCACACATGAAAAAAAAGTGAAATAAATGTAGGCTATAAGATCACAGTTTTAGATGCAATGCAACAGTCAACGTTGTTTTTTAATGCTTGCTTCGCTGGTGTGTGCATACTTGCCTGCCGCACACACCGGTCGGTACAGAGGCTGGAAACGAGGGTGCGGCATCTAGTAGGAATGTGCTCAGGGCGTCCGACCACACCCAGCACCTCTCTCTCGCTCTCTCTCTCTCTCTCTCTCTCTCTCTCTCTCTCTCTCTCTCTCTCTCTCTCTCTCTCGGAGCTCTCGCCAGGAGCTCTACAACTAAGTTACTGCTATAACTGTAGTGAGATCTATGCCTTCGATGCCAAACTGTTGATGCCGCCCAACTTGGTCTTTAACCTCACACCGAGTCATCGTTCCCTTTGGAGCGGTCGGCCTGAGGAGTTCAGGTGTCAGTTCCCTGTTTTAACACACTTTTAAAGACAAGTCTTTATAGAAAAACCTTTATTGTGAGCTCCCATTGAACATTGTGCTGCATTCACTTTCTTTGTTTTTACTGGTTTATTCTGTTTTATTGTTTAATTCTTTTTTCTGTATATTTCAATAATGTTATTGTTGCTGTTTTCCTGTCTTGACGTAAAGCACTTTGTTACTTGACAAGCGACCATACAACCACTTATTATTATGAATGGCCCTTTGTGAATTTGCGCATCTCTCTCTTGGTGTTGTTCGGTCCGATTCAGCGATTCTGCGTTTCTATTTCACTTCTTGATTCCACTGAGCCGTCGATGTGGTGATGGGTGCTTTCCTACTCATGTGTCTGTCTCTAGCGGTACATTATGAGGCTGCTTCTTTCACCACTGGCACCTGTCTTGCCAGTTTGGCCTTGAGGGGGGTTCTGTCTCCATGTGGCCCACAGAGAGACCAGAGAAACTCTCATACAAGCAACCGATTATCTTGGACCAGTAAGAAGATAGACATCGTCTGTATTAGATATTGTTGCTTTTAAGCCCTACACAACTACAAGTACTTCTACTATGAATAAATACATAATAAGAAGAATTACATAAATAGTATGTTTAGTTTATTCTTCAACTACAGTGGCTTTAAGCGAGCTCCATTCCTAGCCATCAGCAAAACAAGACATCAAAAAAGGCCTCATGACTTGACGATGAAACGCATGAACAAACTACAATGTTTAGAACAAAAATAATGTTTAAATATCAGTATCAGTGCTTACCTTGTGTCCCCTCTGTGAAACGGTGGGTTTCTATTAGCGTGGTTCTGTCGGCTGATAGTCTACAGTTATAAGACGGTAACTTACTGAGGCGTCAATCTGCATTTCCTGTTGTTGGAGCCTTCTGGAGGGCTGCGAGCCCCCGCCTCCTCACTGGTTTTATTTCTGCTTTTGTATTTTAAGCATGAAGAAAAAAAAGTGTCCACGATTGCCAATTATAGACACGAAAAGAGAATGCTTTTGTCAACAATATCTGACACCTTTCTATTTAGACAATTTTAAACTCAGACCTCTGGGCCGTAAAAGTTAAGTTAGTTAAATGAGACGTACTCCGTCTGTTCCGAAATGAAACGAGTGTAAACGCACATCCTTGTTGTTCCCTGTCACGCCCTGCACAGTACACCTAGAAGAAGGAGCCGATGTACAGTACACTACACCAGGGGCCAGGGGACACTCCACACACACGAGAGACTTGACAAGCCTTGACATGGACACACGTGGCTTTATTCTGATTCTATACACAATATAGTACATTATGTTGGCTTAGTACGTTAGCTTAACATTTGTGAGTAGTATTACGCATCTGCGTGAATACACTGTTAGCAACATGGCGACAGGTGGTGTCGCCATGTGTGTAGGATGTCATTTTGGCATGTCATGAAATACTAACAAGTTATGACATAGTGACGGATAGTAAATACAAACACAGAAAGACAGAAATGTCTACAAAGTACTAGATGATCCTTAATAATAGGAATAGCAATTAGCAACCTGCAGTTTTTTTGAGCAAGTATTTCACATTTTGAGTAGAAGAAGAGTTGTGTTTGGCCATGTGATTAAGAAAAGATCCAAAAAACATTTGTAACTTAATTATGCTCACTGGGAAAAGACTTGCTCATACATTACAACTATTATACTATTTATTTACAGTTTATTTTAACAGTTTTGTCATTTAGCAGTCGCTTTGACTTGACTTTCAGGGGAATTTCTGTCGCTACATGTCATTAAGGAGCCGATAGGGGTGGCAGGGCTTCGAACCCAGAACCTTTTGGCTGGGAGTCAAACACTACACTTTCCTAACCGTATATAATATCATTTTCGTGATTGGTTCAGTGGTAACCCAGACGGTTTCGTCTGAAGTGGCAGACCAGGGGAACGGTGACACACAGGCAAGCCAACTGCCAAGAAAGAAACAGAAAAACAAGAAAAATCTCATAACTATGAACATACAAATAAATTGTTCATTCATATGTTCGTTTATAAAGTCATACTTTATTTTTACTATGAAGATTACATTTCAAATAATACTTTATAATTCATAATTTAGTAATAATTCATTTGAAACTATATGTTAATTAATAACATGATATTAAGATAATAACAGGTGGTTTAATTCATAACAATTTAAATCTAAACCAAATTGACCCTGACTCATGACTATGAGTCATTTTAACTGGAAGCCATTTTGAAAGTTGCGTTTAATTGAAGGAAACCAAACCCATGGTCATACTTGTAAGATGAAGAGTGCCACCACGCCTGCACCAGTGCTGCGGAAGTTGTGAGAGAACCAGTTCCTCAGTTTCAGCAGACAGCCCTGAAACACAAGTTCAACACAACTTGAACCGTTCTTTCCTCGGATAGATCGTTTTTAGGTGTATGGATTTAGATGTATAGACTGTTAGGCTTACGCGTTGAACTTGTGTATTTAAATGTATTGACTAGTTCAAATGATGAACGCACACACACGTCTTGATCGGTGAGTGAGCACTGGGCGTGTAGTACCCACCTCTGACCAGGTGGCGTAGGGGGCGCTGTCGCACTCGTCCTGGCTGCAGCAGGAAGCGGGCGCGTTGCCCTCCCAGTCTGTCACACCGCGCACACCGCAGCACTTGAACTGTCCAACACGCACAAAGCGGAGATGGTTATTGATTCCACTGATATTATACGATGTATACTTATATGATACTATATTTCGTAGTATTATCATATTCTTACTTTAGTATGGGCAGTTGGGAGGATAAAGTACCTTCTCTTCCTCCTCCTCCTACTCTCAGACTACACCGTAGAAGTGTCCCTCATTGGTCGGTTGTGTTTGTATACTAGGAGTTGTACTGTAGTAGTACATATTATTATGAGTTGTACTGAAGTAGTACATATTATGACTTGTATTGTAGTAGTACATATTATTATGAGTTGTATTGTAGTACTTCATATTACTATGAGTTGTATTGTATTCGTATATGCATGAGAGGAGTTGTATTGGAGTAGCAGTACACATGATGGCAGAGTATGAGGAGTATTTGCATGGAAGATCCATGGTTTATAAAAAGAAACAACAAGAATCAGTTCCTCTAAAGAGCAGCGTGAGTGCGCGTGTGCGTGCGTGCGTGCGTGTGCGCGCGCGTGCATGTGTGTGTGCCGTGCCGCCAGGTGTGGTTTCCTGCCCACCAGGTACTGGAGAGCATCGAAGTCCTTCCGGAGGGTCTGGTTGGTGGTCGGGGGGGCGTGCCGCACGGCCTCCAGACTACCCATCAGGTCGCTCTCTAAGTAGCTGTCAATCTGCAGGGAGGACACGCCCCGTCACTCAGAACGCTCCGTAGTCATGTGACATCAAAGCTCCGCTGTGTAACTCTGCACACTGGCGGCCTCTCATGGCGACCACGCAATCCTGCACCCCTTATACACATTCAACTGTTTTTAACATTTCAACATTTCCTTTCTTTGATTTAAAACTACCTTCAGTTTGATACGTGTAATATCGGTCTATATCTGTCTAATATCTAATCAATAACTAACACATGTTTCACGATCGATAAGCTCAGCTCCACTAGGAAACTAAATAGAACAGACCACTGACATCACCCCCCCCCCCCTTATCTTTATGACATCACGATCAACCAATCGGATGTCCCAGAGGTCACAACTCATACGTGAACGTGCCTTTGTGTGGTAGACCAGGAACACGATGCCCATCGCCAACTCCACCAGCATCAGGGTGAAGAGCAGGAGGAAAAACTACAAAAACCACAAGGCATCGGCTTATAGAGAGAGAGAGAGTGTGTGAGTGTGTGTGTGTGTGTGTGTGTGTGTGTCGTCCGCCACCCACCATGATGAGCATGCAGCGGTTCTCCTTCATGGCTCCGAGCACGCCCACGTAGCACACACAGCAGGCGATGGTCCCGGTCACCACCAGGGTGTTGGCCGGGTAGATGGGCCAGAAGCCCGTAGCCAGGGACCCGAACCGCGAGTTCATCATCTGGAACTCTCCGAAGCCCACAACGAACGCTGCGCACACCTAACACACACAACACACACACACACACACACACACACAGAACACAACACGACTAGGTTATACAACAAACACACCTAGAGAACACAACACAACGACTCCAGATTAAACAACATACACACATTCTGTGTGTCTGTCACGTTCTGCTTTGCAGGGGTCCCTCTTCTGGGCTCCTTCTCAAGGCTTCTTCACCTCTGGGTTTGAGACTTGGAGCTGGGATTATGGGCTGTACTAATGTACTGGTGTACCTGACTCGGCTACACGCTACATTAGCGCTCTACGTCACAGCAGTGGAAATATCGTCAGCAGTGAGACCGGGGGAAATGTATGTACAGTAACGCATCGGCCTCTTCCATCGACTGGCTGCTTTAGGAACTACAGACGCTGTGTGTTTATGAAGCCGTTTGTCATTGGGACAGTTTAAAGAGCTCCACAGGGCCACATTAAGATCAGATGGCGGCCCTTAATCCTGGGGCCTCAAACGGACAGGGATAAACTCCCACAGATCACCGGCCCCCAGTGTGTGTGTGTGTGTGTGTGTGTGTGTGCATTAGGACAATTACTCGTCCCCCAGTGTGTGGGCGTTGGGAAGAACGCAGAGGAAAGGAGAGGAAAGGAGAGGAAAGGAAGCAGGCCTGGAAGACTAGGAGTTAAGGAGACATCTGAGGCTGGAACGCACCCAGCAGAGGAAATTGAGGAGAGTAATCAGACTCTTCAGACGGTTCATGCACGTGCGATCCATTCTGCCGACACTCGTGGCCCTCGCTGAGCGACACCTGGAGGGCCGAGAAGGAGGAGACAGGAGTTGTGTTTTACTGAAACGATCTGTGTTGTATTACGGCCGCTCGGCAGACTTACGGCGAACAGAGGCATGTCATTAAGTAACAGGTAGGGGTCTACCCTACAGGTAGACTGCGGACATTGGGGAATCGAACCCGGAACCTTTTGGCG